>SNQJ01S0026482.1:0-55165 GCA_010110895.2 Picea sitchensis | reverse complement strand
GATGGATGTGGTTATCGCAGATATTCCCCCTAAGTATGGCATGCTGTTATCTAGGTCATGGGGAGCCAAGTTGGGGGGTTCTCTTCAGTTAGACATGACGTATGCCACAATCCTTGTGTTCAGTGGTCAGTTCACTCAGTTGTATGGAGAAACAAGATTAGCATATACAGTCAGTGACCCTCAAAACCCAAACAACTTCCCTATTTACATTGCGGACCAAGATCTGGGAAATTGTATCTTGTCTTTTGATGATGGTTTAGACGGTTGTCCGGAAGAAAATGATATAGAGCGAGAACAATCAGATTACACGACAGCAGATCTGTGTAACACTGGTGTCTAGAAAATGTATCTTGACGGTGCTTCATCTTCTGAGGGGGCGGGCGCAGGAGTGCTTTTAGTGGCTCCCGGTGGTAAGTTCGTTGTTCCCTTTTCCTATCGAATGCAGTGGAACATAGATTACACTAACAACGTATGCGAATATGAAGCGTTGATCTTAGGATTAGAAGCTGCCAAAAAGATAAATATAAGTAACTTGGAGGCATATGGTGATGCAGAGTTAATAGTCAAACAAATAAACCAACAGTACCTAGCCAAGCATCCCAGACTAAGAACATACAGAAATTGTGCTTGGGATCTCATGGAAAACGTTTTCTCATCCGTAAAGGTCCATTTTATCCCTCGTGCAGAGAATCTACATGCTGATGCATTGAAAAAGGCAGCTTCAACCTTCTCTCCTCCCACCACTGTCAAACTGAAGTATCACATTGAAATCAGATACAAACCTTCTATACCAGACAATATCCGACACTGGCAGGTCTTTGAAGATGACGAAAAAATTAAGAAGTTCCTTACAGCAGTGGGTGAATTCTCCGAAACTCATGCTGACCAAGAAAATAAAAATGACTCGATGTGGATCATGCAAGAAGGGGAAGACCCTGAAACCTTCCGAGAAAACATTGCGGATATTCGTATGCTGGTCCTTAAAAACAATCAGATTCCGAAAGGACTGATTCCTTTGGAAAGACTTTTTGATCAGAACGATGTACTTGTAAAATCCACTTTGCAGCCCCAACCAGAAGAAGTAGAGGACTGTGATATAGGAACTGAAAAAGAACCCAGGGTGGTAAAAATATCCAAGTTCCTCCCTCCTGAAGTGAAAGATAAATATAAAAACCTACTCAGACAATATAAGGATGTCTTCGCCTGGTCTTATGATGAGTTGAGAATGTATGATACTTCCATAATTGATCACAAGATACCTTTGAATCCTGGGGTCAAACCATTTAGGCAAAATCTTAGCCAAATTAACCCCATTTTGTTACTTGTGATCGAAAAAGAAGTTAAAAAACTTTTGGATGCGAAAATAATCGTACCTCTGAGATACTCGGACTAGGTAGAAAACCTAGTCCCTGTCAGGAAAAAGAGTGGGGAAATCAGGCTGTGTGTGGATTTCCAAAACATAAATAAGTCATCTCTCAAGGAAAATTATCCGCTACCCAAAATGGACCATGTGTTAGAAAAGGTTGTTGGAGCTAACCGAATGTCTATGATAGATGGGTTCTCTGGTTATAATCAAATCGCTATGAATGAACAAGACAGGGAAAAAAATGCTTTCACCACACCATGGGGTACATTCATGTATGACAAAATGCCTTTTGGTTTGATGAATGCAGGGGCCACTTTCCAGCGAGATATGGACATCACTTTCATGGGAGAAAGGGACAAGTTCGTAGTCATTTACCTCGACGATTTGACGGTTTTCTCTAAAAATAATGAAGAACACTTCATGCATCTCAAACAGACCTTCGAAACGTGCCGCAGGTTTGGTCTGTCTTTGAACCCAAAGAAATCACATTTCACTATGCGGGAAGGTAAGCTTTTGGGCTGTGTCGTATCTAGGGATGGAATTAGGATTGATCCTAAGAGGATTGAAGCAATAGATACTATAAATATTCCAAGAATTATAAAAGAGATTCAATCATTCTTAGGAAAGATAAATTTTTTACGAAGGTTTATCCCCAATTTCGCTGAGATTGTCAAATTGATCACAGGAATGTTGAAGAAGGACAGCGGAGTAAATTGGACAACCGAGGCCAGAGCATTGTTCGCGCATATTAGGAAAGTCATAAGCGAAGCGCCTGTGTTAGCAAGTCTAGATTATCTTAAAGATTTTCTTATTTTTTTATTTTCCTCTGAACATACTATCACCGCGGTGCTCCTACAGAAGAATGAAGAAGGATTCGAACAACCGATAGCGTTTTTCAGCAAAAGCCTTAGAGACGCAGAACTGAAGTATGACATAATAGAAAAACAAGTGTATGCAATGGTAAAAGCTTTAAAGGCATTTAGAACCTATGTGCTACATTAAAAAATAATCGCGTACGTGCCTACCAGTTATGTGAAAGATATATTGGTACAACCAGACAGTGACAGAAAAAGAGGGCGATGGCTTGCTAAAATCCAAGAATTCGATCTGGAAGTTAAACTGACCAAATTGATAAAAGGGCAAGGCCTGGCCAAACTCTTAGCTGAGTCAAATTTCATAGCCCTTGATATCAATTGTTTGCAGGAAGGCGACGAAAACTCAGACCTAAACGAGCTGGATGAAGAAACAAGTCCAACCCAGATCGAAGAAAAGTTCTTATCATCGGGCTGGTACAGAGACATAGTGTCATACCTGCTAACCCTAAAATTCCCAAATGAACTGTCACCATCTAAATGAAGAACTTTAAAACTCCATGCAGTCAAATATTGTATCGCCGAAAGTCAGCTATATTGGAAGGATCCACTTGGTTTCCTGTTAGTCTGTTTAGTCGAATCAGAAACTTAGCGGGTTATAGACGAATTTCATGAGGGAATCTGTGGGGGGCATCACGCATGGAGAGCTACGGCTTACAAGATCTTGAGGGCTGGGTACTAATGGCCTAAAATCTTTTCGGACGTCAATGCCAAAGTGCGTGCCTACAACCCTTGTCAACTATTCACAGGAAAACATAAACTCTCGGCACTGCCTCTAGTTCCAGTCAAAGTTGAAGCCCCATTTCAACAATGGGGTCTAGATTTCATAGGAGAGATTAATATCCATTCCAATGCTCAACATAAGTGGATCTTAACAGCTACATATTATTTTACTAAGTGGGTGGAATCCATTCCAACCAAAAGGGCAACAGACTCGGTGGTGATCGAATTCTTGGAAGATAATATTTTGTCCAGATTCGGTTGTCCCCGAAAGATGGTTACTGACAACGCCCATGACTTTAAATCTATGGCTATGATCAGCTTCTGTTAGAGGTATAACATTATCCGTAGCCATTCCACAACATTTTACCCCCAGGGGAACGGGTTGGCTGAGTCATCTAACAAGAGCCTGGTAAATATAATCAAGAAGGTATTGGATGAAAATAAGAGGTCTTGGCATGTACACTTGAAATACGCATTGTGGGCAAACCACATAAGCACTAAAATTTCTATCGGCGTTTCGCCTTTTCAAATGGTCTATGGGATAGATGTTGTTCTACCTATAAACCTAGTGCTACCAGTGATGAATTTATGGCAGGATCAAAACGAAGAACCCAATCATGTAACCAGGAGAATTAATCAGCTGATTGAGGTTCAACAACATAGAGTTGAAGTTGATGAGAAGATGCAAAAGTACCAAGATGATATGAAAGAATTGTTCGACCGCAAGGGAAAGGACAAGGAATTCCTCCCAGACGATTTAGTGCTAAGATGGGATGCCAGAAAGGAAGAATCCGCGAAGCATAGTAAATTTGACCACCTCTGGTATGGACCATTGAGGGTCTTGGCTCTAGAAGGAAAAAATTATTTCCTGCTGGAAAATATAGATGGAGAAGTCCTCAGTGCCCCTGTCAACGGGCAGTATCTAAAGTATTACATGACGTAACAATCGCCAGATTCAATATATATATATATAATAATAAAATAAAACAAAATTTTTGTGTGCATATACGCATTTTCATTTAAACGTTGCTTTTTGATTTTCTTTTTTTTCGTTCATAAACTTTCGACACATTTCGGATAAGATTTGTATTTCTCTTTTACAGGATTCCAGTTGCATACGAAACAAGCAGGAGGAGTAAAATGAAAGTCGGTGTCAGAAATAAATCGGCATAAATAGGTGATACCTAAAGTAATTTCATATTGCGCAAAGAAAGTAAAATGAAAAGGTAAAGATGAGATTTCTCAAAGGACATGTTATAAAGGACTGATCAAAAGAAAACCGAGGTAACACCATTCAAATTGCAATAACAACTGAACTGATAGATAATAGAGTTGTTTCTTGGTGTGATAATCTCTGAAAAAATTAAGACAGTTTAAGATTCTCCCAATCTAAAAGCAGTCAGTCAAAATAAGTTATCCCCAAAGATACCTACAAGAGTCAGTCTTGAATTGTTTGACCTCTGTATTTTCAGTCAGTAAATCGCTACTTGGCATCCTTTCTATCTTCGGGTTTAACTTTTGACTTTTAACAAGTCACCATCTTTCCTTTCCATATACGAAGGGATAAATTTTTTTCGTTTCAACCTCGTGAGTTTCAAAATAGATTGTGGAAAGAAAGCGGGTCTTCATAACTACCCAATCCCCTGCTGAGCGAAGAAACGTTTAGAGTAATCTTGACTTTCCTAGGTTTTTCAACGACATCGGAGGATTGAAGCTTGCTCAAATGGAATGCCCTTAAAAAATTATTTTCCTTTTTCTCCCTAAGAACGAAGATGTTGTGAAGGTCAAAGGAAGGTTGGTACCGAGTAATCAAAGTAAGTTGATAGACCTATAATGAAAAATATTACACAGATATCAGCCCTGATACAAATTGATTGCCCACATCTTCGCGCTCTAAAAAGTAAAATATAAGACAGGTGGTGAAAGGAAATTCAGAAATGATTTCCCCCACCTAGTCTAAGAGACGATGAAAGGAAATTCAGAAATGATTGTCCTCGTCTCAACATTTAAATGCATAAATATATTCTGAAGTGGTGAAAGGAAATTCAGTAAAAAAGGGCCAGATAACTTCACTGGGGTACTGAACAGGCTCGCTGGAAGTGAAGCAATGTATCAGATATCTGTAAGTCTTTTATACATGAATATCAGTCTACTCTGGTAACCAATGTTTAAAAAAAAAAAAAAACCTGATCCACATCCCAAATTCAGACGGGACTCCCCATGTAAAAACATATAATCTTATTCTGTTGATGCAAGCCGAGAGCCGCAAGATCTGTTGGGTCTCCTAGGACTGTTTTCGATTGTCTTAAAAAAACACCTGGGTTTAGTAGTGGGAAAGGGAAAATTGTGAAAGGGACTACAGCTATGTTTAAAAAGAATATATGATTTTGTAAAAGATTTTTGAGGTAAAGAACGAAGTCCTTTTCCCCCTTTCATACCCTCTTCTTGGGAACCTTTTTTGCTTGATTGAGATTTTGACTCCATTTACCCAATATTGGCATGTGGTCTACTATTCTTCCCGCCTCACAGGAAGGCGGGATCCCTAGTTGGAGCCTATGTTAGATCCGCCCCTATTTTTCTAACCCTTCACAAGTTTCATTCTTAATGCTTGAAATCTAAAAATGGTTTTCATTTTTCCTCTAAGATATCGATGATCTTTGAAGCTTGATCACGCGAGAAGGGATGATTTTTCCACTCTTGAAACAAGTCCTACCTTTCGTAAAATGTTTCCTCTTTCTTTCTACTTCAGGATCTCGCAGACCGGATACTATAGCTCATGCAGTTCACACGTCCCGAGTCACGAAACAACGAAGTTGTTTTAACTTTTCACTCAAAACAGTTACGAGGGTAAAGTTTTTCTCAACTCATGTTTAAACATCGTCGGGGTTTCGTGCCTCGGCGATCTTCAAACCCAAAATTTTACTTTCATAACCCCGATAGCCGAGAACACGAGTTCCTTATTTGAGTAACTCATGCTAAGGTTAAGGGTAAAAGCTAAATCGTGGTAAAAGATTCTCTCGGCATTTAGCCACTCGAGGTTGTCCTTTTTGAAAGTTTGATCGTCTAAACCACGACTCGCGAAGTCACGATGCAGTTATAACGTGATTAATTAATTACTTAATCTAAGATTATCATCCCTTTTAATTAAGTCATGTTATCGCGATCTCGCGGTTTCGCGGCTCGACATGTAAATCTCCCATAAATTTATCTTCGAAGCTCCGAGTTGCGATATGGAGAATATAATAATCATAAAATTAATCAAGCCCCAAATCGCGATTACCTTTAATTAAACCAAAATCGATCTTCGTAGTCTCGAGAGTTAGAGACTCAAAATTTTAAAGGAAAATCCCCGATATAGCGAGTACCGAAACACTGTTAACAACGGTAAAACCAAATTAATTGAGCTAAATCAATGAATATCCCGTGCTTTGATGTCTACATGATTTACGAGGTATCCTTTTCCTCCATGCACCAACTGAGAGTTTAAAACCGCCAAAATTTATGACATTGATGAGGAAATAGGGTAAATCGACGTATAAGATCGGATTTTTATGAAAGAATTTATTTCCAAATATGATTTGACAGACTTGTTCTGAAAGGTACCGAGTCTGTTGAGTATATAGCAGAGTTGTATTTCATTATAACAAATACATTTTCATAGCACGCAGACCTCACCACCTCTGAGGAAACTGACTTATGTATGTATACGCAGTTCTATCGCAGAAGAGCTAAAACGCAAGCTTCAGCCATGGCTCCTCGAAAAGAAGCAAAAGCGAATGTTGAGGTTTCAGGACAAGGCTCAAATAATGTCTCTGATACTTCACCCCAAAGTATCAACTCGGTCCCGAATTGGTCATATGTTTCAGATATTCTGCAAGCAGAATTGGTGGATTATTCCGACGACTCTGACGACAATGAAATAGATGATTTAACCACCAAGTACAAAATAGTTGTCCAATCCGGAATGCACAGAGTAGCAGCCAGACCATGGCTGCTTCCATATTACGATATGGTCCGATGGGCATTGGACCATGTGGACATACCGACCAGGACTATCATGAACGAGCAAAGAGTCACCATTGGGACCTTCAGGCCGGAGCATCTGCAAACCATGTACAAGATGCCCGCTACGTCCGACCACACATATGGCACTGATTTCTTGGAAGAATTCAAGGAGAAGGAATGCGAACAGTATGATAAAACCATGTCCAGTTTGATAAAGGATTGGGTTTCAAACACTGCGAAGTTCAGAGCCGATACCCACGGCATATATTCAATCGCTTCGTTAGAACTGCAATACAGATATGTGGCCATGATGACATTCTGGTTATATGGGAAAGAGGACACATCACATTTTTTCCTTGCGTGGATGCCTCTAATGTTTTGGGTCACCGAGGGCTGTTCTTTTAACTGGGCAAAGATGCTTTCAGATAGCTTGACCAATTGGGTCACAGAGTATCGAGAGCAAAAAGAGAAAGGGAAGGCGTCGTCATTCTTCATGTCCGCGTACATTATGGACACGATTTGTTCTATGACACCATTTCCATTGATGAACTGGAGTTGGAATCCGGTCGAAGATGAACCCATACATGTATATCACGCAAAATTATGGGAAAAAAAAGAAGAAACTTTTGCGTATGAAATTTTTAACTGGGTGATGGTGCCCCTGCACGTGACCATTTTTGGTCACCCGCCACCCCGGATCTCAGATAACATATTAGTAAATTTGAGCAGCATCGCGGACTGGTATGTAGAAGCTGAATTTTCCTACTTCAGAGTCTTCGAGGCTTCTGTTCCCCCACACGCGCTGCCATTGTTCATTCCCGATAAGCTGTCTTGTCACGAGGTTGCTCGACAAACGGTAATTGGCTGTGTGAGCAAAGAACTTAAAGGGTACTCTAAAAAGGTATGGCCGTCGTTTCCTGTTCGTTCGAATTCTTATTCTTTATTAGATTTCGGGCATGCCAAAGCCGAGGCGATAGCCCTGGAAGACCTAAATTTGGTCTCCATCGAATACAAGAAGCACGATCCATAGAGGGTCGTAAGCAATCATTTGGCTAATTGCGGGCTCAAGATATTTGAGCATGAGAATTCACCCTCAGATGACATTTTCCGAGGAGCGAGGTCCTATGAAGAAATTCTAGCCCGGATCCAATCCTTGGCACCCGAGGATAGAGACGAGGTATTGAAATTCCAGGAACACCGACGTAGCTGTCTCACCACTGTATTGCGAGGTGAGGGTCCAGGTAGTTTGGAGACAAAACAGAAGGATGCCGAAGGTTCTAAAGATGCAAATCCCAACCAAAGAAAACACCAGGACGAGGGGGAACAAACGCAGAATCTGGAAGCAGAGAAAAAAACTCCAGACCCGCCAAAGAAACAAAATCCGGAGACAGAGATAAAAACTCCAAAACCGCCAAAGAAACAGAATTCGGAGACCGAGATAAAGACTCCAGAACAGTCGAAGAAGCAGAGTCTGGTCGATACTCTAGGAAAATCTACGAAGCAGATCGGAGAACCCATCACATCAGTTAACCCCTTGCAGTCGATGCAGGGAAATATTGATGCAGGATGGATTTTCAATGAAGAGCTGAGACCCATAAGAGTAGAAGAACTCCCTCCGAATAAGTTTTTCTTCGATAAAAAGAGAAAAGCAGTAGTGAAAAGGGAATTCTATCAAGAAGGAGAGTCGACTGCAAAGAAATATAAAGTCATAACTGATGGAAAAAACAAGAAAAATGAGCAATTCGCCACTGAGATAGAAGGGACACTAGGAGCCTATGCCTCGGCGAATCAATTTTTAGTTGGCCTCCTAAAAAACCAACTTAAGAGAAAAAATCACCTAATTAGGACCCTTGAAGCCAGATTGGCCACAACAACAGAAACTGCTAAAGATCAGGCGAGCATAGGAATGGAGCAGGCCAGGTTGGCCGATAAGAACGAGATAGAGATGCTCAAAACTAAGCTTGAGCAAGCACAGCTGGTGGTCCGGGATGGTCGGATGCAGGTGAGCCAGCAGAGGAATTTGATTGAACAACTGTAGGCCCAGGTAGAGATCGTCGAGAGTAGAATGATAAACATTGGGATGTTCAAATCCCAGGCAATCGAGATTCAGAGTAGAGTCTCTGCGGCGCAGAGAAATTTGCTCACCAAGGTAGAAGCGATCCGTGACAATTGTGTTTTGGTAAATCAGGTTTCTGAGAACTTATAGGCCAGAGAGAGGGATGTCGGAGCGGCTTGGGTCGCCTTCCAGGAGGCAGTGATAGCCACGAACAACAGGGTTTCGGCAGGTACTCCTAGGCTCACCATTTCAGAGAAAACCAGAGGAAACATTCTGTTAAAGGAATGGGAGCATAACATCGCCGAAGGCAAGGAGCAAGCCCAAAAGATAACCAACTCCTTAGAGGATGCCTTTAATTCTATAAACGACGAGTTGTTGGGCATTGACATCGGGTGCGATGCCGAGAAGATAATGAAAATAAATGTGGAAAAGATCTCGCTTGATCTGAAGGATAAAGAAGAAAGAGATTTGGCCGATATCTCTCAGAGGACTATGGTGGACATAGTCCAAGTGGATAAATGCATGATCAAACCCAGCGCGCAATTATGCGCCATTGATATCATCGATGGACAGATGGAGGACAGGCTGCAGCAGTTAGCCCGAGAATGTTACTTCTTTGAAGCCAGCTGTCAAGCAGAACCATCGCGGATAATATCTCAGCTGGTGGAAAGATGTATCGCTTGTACCGAGCTCGTGCAACGATAGACATCTGGCACCAAGTGAGGACAGAGTAGGAGAAATGGAGCGATTGCACTCCTCCCTGTTGTAACCGAAATTTTGTGACTATTGAGATTCTACCTTATTTGTAAAATTGTATAAATATATCACAGAAAGAAATGAACCGAGATGGACCTTTTTGTGTCGTTTGTAACAGAGTTTTTTACATTTGAGAGTAATACAAGCAGATATGAAGATTCTCAATTCCGTCACGACTGTGTTACAAGTTTTCTTCCTTGTATCTCATTTTTCATTTCATTTCATATTCTTAATTGATGTGCTTTGTTATAATTTAGTACGACCACTACTATAGCAAATGAATTTTGGTTTTCTGCAATTGTTTACTATTTTTCCTTTGTACCAGCTATCAGCGGGTGTAAGACCAGTTTTCATTTTCAAAACTCTACACATATTCTCTACTACATCGGTTAATTCCTTACATTCTTTCTCCCCTGTTTATGTGTGATACTCTCCCTTGATAGGAGCCTTACACCATAGACAGTCAATTGTTTTTTCTCCCATCTCACACTTTTATTAAAATATAATACAGTTACGGGAACGAGCCTTTGATTTGCATCCATATTTTATTTNCTCCCCTGTTTATGTGTGATACTCTCCCTTGATAGGAGCCTTACACCATAGACAGTCAATTGTTTTTTCTCCCATCTCACACTTTTATTAAAATATAATACAGTTACGGGAACGAGCCTTTGATTTGCATCCATATTTTATTTCTGAAACTGTAAATTCTCTTTTATACAACCAAATTGAGACAACACTTAATCTCTCTCAGAGTTTTTTCCACTTTTACTATTCCTCCATGACTGTCCCTGTACCAACATAGCCTAACGTCGAACCTGGACTATTGAACCAAACATACATTGCCTTAAACCTCTTTGACACAATTCTTAAGACGACAACTAACCAGGCCAAACTTGAACGATCATGGGCATCCATTGAACAAGACACAACTGTCCAGGAACAGTTGGAAGCCAGACAACGCCAATGAAGAAATCTTCCTTAGTTTCCTTTGCCGAAGGTTGACGTTTCTCCCCCCTCCACCTTTTACCCACTTTCGGATGCCTTGACACTGTACTTCTAAGCCTTAAGTACAGACTCATGAACAACACTATGACTGGAGCTATTTCTTCGACCCTTTTCATTGTCTTCTTAGTAACAGTTATGTGGTTATCATTTGACTTTTATCTACCTCAGAGCATCGAACCAGAAGCCCCATATTTTGATGGAAAACCTAACAGGTACATAGTGTGTGTTCAACATGCAAAGATCTCTATGGTTGTGAGCCTCTTCACAGAGATAAAGGTCATATATCAGTTGTTTTGGACCTGAAAAGAAAGTTAGATGAAACTTTGAAGAAGTCTGCTAAAGCCTGCCTTTTCAGTGGCTATCTTAGTTTGCACAACTGCCCTTAGCCACCGAAAGAAGCCTTCGGTGGATTATAGGTTAGAATTTTGGCTCTTTAGCCATCGAAATCACAGAGAAAGGCAGAGTGTTATTCTTTTTGAACAGATCTCAATTTTTTATTTTTAAAGAGAACGAAGACATTTTCTAAGTTAAGAATATAATTAAAGGAAGTTGTTTTAGTGTTCTATTCCAAGTTTTTGAGACAGATGTTGAGGCAAGAAGATAAAGAAGAATTTTAGGATGAGATGATTAGCTTCCAGATGTAAATTGAAGATTCTAGAAGGCATAGTCATCATCCAGCATACAAGAGCATCTATCAAAGACTTAGTATTAGGATATGGTTTGACTCCCTTTATATAGTATCTATTCCTATTATTTTGGTATTAGTTTAATATTATATACTATCTTTAGTTATTCGATCCTATTTGATAGGATCTGAATTTTTGATGTAAAGACTATAAAGTCTATTGTTTTGAATCCAGTAGGTGGTTCGACTTTGAGTTCTAGACTCTAATGTTATTGTGATACATACACTTTCTTTGATATATTCAGTTTGCAAGCTTCTTTCATTGTTATTGTCAGACTTTATTTTCATTTCTATTCTATGCCTATGAGTTGAAATTATTTCTTTGTCTCTGTTTAAATGTCCTATGGTAACTGTCATCTTACCTTTGATTATTAAACAAGAATCATAAGAATCCACTTCTAGTTTTTTGACCCATCATATATATTGTTTATGTATGTTCTGGTTAATTGATTGGTTTCTTATCCATTTGATTTACAAACCTATTTGATAATAGCTCTTGAAGGCCTTGTACTGTTTGAATATAACTAGACTATCTTGAAGATACAATCCAGTGATTTAGATATTCATCTTGATCCAACCCCACACCCATTATTGAGTAAATAATTACAAAAACAGTTAAGTTACCAGGCATATCTGAGATATAGCCTAGGAGAGTTTCTTGGAGTGATAACAAAATGGCGTTGTTGCCGGGGAGAGGAGATTGAAGCTCAACTTCCTTGGGAGATGACAAGATCCATATTTGATGATAGATAAAGTCTGGACATATTTTCAGTTGTAATCATCTATCTGGCAACTCCATGAAGGACAAATTCAGTGGCGACTCCATTGTTCTGAAATCTATTGGCGACTCCACTAGTATGAAATGAACAAGATCTTAGCTAAGAGATATGATTTCTATGATTTTTCAAAGATCGTTGGTTTCCCGAATCTAGTGCCTAGTAGAGATGAATGGGAAAATAGTATTCCTATATTTCGAGGCGAAGAGTGGGAAGTACCAGCTGAACATTTGCTGGATTTTCATGATTTCATTCATCGGTTGCAAATTGTGCATGAGGATGTTCAGATCAAGATCTTTGGATTTTCTTTAGAGGGGATTGCTCATGATTGGTATTGATCTCTTCCTACTGCAAGTGTCATTTCTTTGAAAAATTTCCATGTTTCTTTTCATTCATTTTGCAAAGATAAGTTTTCAGCTGATTTCCTCTATCCAAAGTGTTGTCATGAATTTAATTTGTTGAGTAAAAAATTGGATAGCCAGGAAAAGTATGTTGTAGTAGAAGATACCTCTTTTTATAACCAAGAGATTGTTGACCCACAGAATGACAAGCTTAGTGTAGATGATTTTGACATAATACCAAATGCATCTATTATTTTAAGCTATCATAAAGATCAGATTATCCCCTTTAAAAAATTGAAAAATGATGAGCAGATTTTTATATCAGCATATAAAATATTCGAATCTACAACAGATCCTAAGGGTAGCTCTCAGTTTTCAGATTTGTAGATCAAGGAAAGCTGCAGTTACCATGAGAAACAGGATTTTCAGGAACCATCTAATCTCCAGCTAGAACATCAGGAGGACCCTCTTTCTCCTTATGTATCTTTTGTTTCAAACTTTGATGGAAACGCTGATAATGACGAGGAAGAAGGTTATATTTTTCCAAATCTGTTTCAAGATCATATTGTTGATAATTCTATGCATGAATATTCATCTCTGTCATTAGAATTTGATCATGATGTTCCCATTTTTGACAAAGATAGTGATGAAGAGGAAGATTGTAAGTTTTGTGGAAATTTGTTTGCTTCTGGAATTTCACTTAGTTCTACTTTTCAACAAAAGGATGATCAACAATGTATGCATGTTGTGATTGATGAAAGTTGTGAATCTAAAGCTCAAAAATTCAAAGAAGATTCATCTTGCAAAGATTTCATTGTTGGAGAGGCTGATCAAAAATTTCTTCATGATACATATTTTCAGACTCAGTTTTCTTTTGATCATTATCAAGACAGTGATGTAGAAGATCCATAACATACTTATTATTTTTTTCCAGAAATTGTCAGTTGTAATGGGCCAGCAAATCATAGAGATGAATTTGAATTACAGGGATATAGCCAAGGGGAGAAAAGGAGTTCAGATAAGTAATTGATCATGCAGGATTTTCTGGCAAAGGTTGAGCTATCTACATTCAACACTGGGATCAGTGAAAGCAACCAACATCATCAACAATATTTCAGTTCTCAGTTGGATCAGCAACAAGTAGAGGTATTTCCCTGTGGATTTGATGACCCTATTGATGACTATTTGGATTCTATAAGCAACATAAATGTCAAAGTGTTTTTGTTAGATGAAGGATGGTTGTATTATCTTAACAAATTACATCTCTGCATGCTATGGTTTCCTATATTTTTTGGTTCAAGATCAAGAACAGGTTCAGTAAATCAGTTTCTGATATGGCTTCATTGGAAGCATGAGTTCACTTGATAAGAGGCAGTACAGTTGGTTAGCGTAGGATTTAACATAAGAATAATCTCTTCATACGAGAACGTAGATTGTTTTCAATTTCTTGAATAATCAGAGAAAGTTTGTAGGCTACATGTAGGCTACAGGTTTCCAGGGGAGCAGTTCTAAAGTCCAAATGACTCCATAGCCCAATGGACTAGACACAATACAAAATCGAAGATTGTGAATATTTGCAGAGATCAAGGTTGCATTTTTTTTTTTGCTGAGTAGGTTGCAAGGTTTTTAGATTGAATTGATAAGGCACAAGTCCGCTTGTTCTTGAAACCTCACAGGGAGGCTTTCATCCCCAGAAAGAGCTAGATGTTATCTCCTCAAATTTTTTTGTAAAAATTTGAGGAATTTCATTCGTTCATGCTTAATGTGTCATTTGATCTTAGTCATTTAGCCAGTATTTTATCTCCAAATTCCTGATCATCTTCCCATTGACTGTCTTTGGTCCAGACCCTTGTGACTTGACCCTTTTGACTTTTTCCTTGACCTGCATTACATGAACACATAATGGTTATTTTTCCATAAATGTTAGTCTTATGTTCCTTTAGATTGTAATTTGATAAATAGTAGTGAGTGCATTACAAAGTGTCTAAATAAGTCCAAATCTTATAGACCTAAGCTATATATATACCAAACAACTCTTTTTGTGCCTAAGTTTGAGTTTTGTTTTAAACTAAAATAAGCCTCTTGAGTTTGATAGCTTTTAGCCAAACTTTAGGGACCCATGGGCCAAGCCACGTATCAAGCACAAAGTCAAGACATAACACACGAAATCCTAGTGCATTTGCCAACCCGACACCATTCCTTTCATCAAACATATGATTTGCAATGTACAGGTGTCGAATATGGTTCAAGATGCCAGATAAAGTGCTTCCAAGAACCGATTACATCTATTCAACATAGCTGACAAATGCTCCATTTGCAGGCAGATAATGCGTGCGAATGTGTTTTGTGGTAATTATAGCTATGTTTGGAGTTTTTTACAGGTCAAACCAAGCCACACAACATACAACTCAAATGCACAAGTGCCAGGTTCTGCATTCTACATATGTCATCAAAATGATTTAGGCAGTAGCAACACATTTAAAGGTTGTAAATTCACTCGTAGGCAATATAAATGTATTAGACTTTTGGCCTTTATGGTATTGATGCAATCAAGTGACAACCATGAAGAATTGGGGGAATTTTGTTTAAATGACCCTGAGTTTATGAACGATTTTATGAAGGTGTTTCAATCTGAAAGCTTAATACTAGATAACGTTAGATCAGCCGCTATTTGGGCTTTAGGATACCAGTTTGTAGTAATCTTTGCATCTCATGAGAGGAGTCGGGTGTTAAATGTTCCAAATATTGTAAGAAAAATTCCAGAGATTACAGGTGCTATTATGACATTAGGCCATGACATTGAAATGGAAACATTGTATCAGGTCGACACACACAACCCTTTCCATGAGTCAAGCCATGATTTAAGCCTTGAATCAAAGTGCCACGATGAGTTTCAATACTGTACAGGTGTTTCCATCAAAGGATTCACATATCACCTCTCTGACAACCCATATGGAGTGAAAAGATAGATTTGGAGCAAGGATCGAGTGTTATATCCTTGAATTATTTGAATAAGTGACAGCTGTAGGGTTTTGAAAGTTTGTTGATAACAAATCAAATGTTCCATATGTTTAGAAAAAGTTGTAGGGATCACAGGTCGCCGAGCATATTGCAAATATTATGCAGGTGTTGAGTTGTTGTCAACCACAGGGTTGAAGTGTTGATAAGTGAGGTTTTCTATTGTACATCAAGTGCCAGGTATCAACAACAATGAATAAAATAAGACCGCTTGACAGTCTAGCCATCAAGAACACCAGATAGCAGCACATGTAGCCTTTGAGGACATGTAGATAGATGAAGATTGACAAACCAAATACTTGAAGAGCACATATCCCTTCTTGGTCGACTGCAAATGCTTCAGCATTGTCACTGTTCTCTGCGCACTTTTGTGTGTTGCTATAAACGTGCTTTTAACTATTCAATCCTGCAAAAACGATGAAGATCTCTTCAATGACATTTTGTAGTGTTAAATAGTACTTATTACACTGTCTATAGTGATTGCAGATATTGAATAGGAACAGATTCAAAAATTCTGGTGAAATTCAAAGTATTGGGCAGGTAGTTATCTCATCAACAGATCATTGATAAGTTGAAAAGGAAAAAATTGAATCAAAGCTGCATTGTTTGCTTGCTATAACTGGAGCTATTTATTCGACCCCTTTCATTGTCTTCTCAGTAACAATTATGTGGTTATCATTTGACTTTTATCTACCTCAAAGCATCGAACCAGAAGCCCCATACTTTGAGGGAAAACTTAACAGGTACAGAGTGTGTGTTCAACATGCAAATATCTCTATGGTTATGAGCCTCCTCGCAGAGATAAAATTCATATATCAGTTGTTCTCGACCTGAAAAGAAAGTTAGATGAAACTTTGAAGAAATATGCTAAAGCCTACCTTTTCAGTGGCTATCTCAGTTTTCACAACTGTCCTTAGCCACCGAAAGCATCTTTGGGTGGCTTACAGGTTAGAATTTTGGCTCTTTAGCCATCGAAAGCACAGAGAAGGGAAAAGTGTTATTCTTTTTGAACAAATCTCAATTTGGTCTTTTCAAAGAGCATGAAGATGTTTTCTAAGTTAAGAATATAATTAAAGGAAGTTGTTTTAGTGTTCTATTCCAAGTTTTTGAGACATATGTTGAGGCAGGAAGATAAAGGATATTTCCAGAATGATATGATTAACTTCCAGATGTCAATTGAAGATTCTAGAAGGCATAGTCATCATCTAGCTTACATGAGCAGTTGTCGAAGACTTAGTATTAAGATACGATTTGAATCCCTTTATATAGGATCTGTTCCTATTATTTTGGTATTGGTTTATAATATATACTATCTTTATGTTTTCTAAGTTAAGAATAAAATTAAAGGAAGTTGTTTTGAAGTGTTCTATTCAAGTTTTGGACATATGTTGGTGAGGAAGATAAAGGATATTTCGAATGAGATGATTAGCTTCGAGATGTTAATTGAAGATTCTAGAAGGCATAGTCATCATCTAGCTTACATGAGCAGTTGTCGAAGACTTAGTATTAGATAATGATTTGAATCCCTTTATATAGGATCTATTCCTATTATTTTGGTATTAGTTTATAATATATACTATCTTTAGTTATTCGATCCTACTTGATAGGATCTGAATTTTGATGTAAAGACTATAAGTCTATTGTTTTGAATCCAGTAGGGGGTTCCACTTTGAGTTCTAGACTCTAATGTTATTGTGATACAAACACTTTCTTTAATATATTCATCTTGCAAGCTTCTTTCATTGTTATTGTCGGACTTTCTTTTCATTTCTGTTCTATGCCTATGAGTTGAAATTGTTTCTTTGTCTCTATTTAAATGTCATATGGTAACTGTCATCTTACGATTGATTAAACAAGAATCATAAGAATCCTTTGCTATTTTGTTGACCATCATATATATTGTTTATGTATCAATTCGGTTAATTGATTTGTTTCTTATCCATTTGATTTACAAACCTATCTGATAATATCTCTTGAAGGCCAATAGCATTTGAATATAGCTTCAAATGTTGAAGATACAATCAATTGATTTAGATATTCATCTTGATCAAACCCGCTTACATTATTGGTAATAATTACAAAGCAGTTAGTTACTAAGTCTCGAGATACAACCTAGGAGTTTCTTGGAGTGATAACAAAGACAATGGTTGACGAAACAAGGGCCAGAACTTTCTTTTCGAAACTTAGACCTGATTGGTTTTCTACAGCTGTAAGCTCTGTGTTAAATATGGGGGATTTTTGGTGGTGTGGGATCCTTCAAAGTTTGATCTCAAACCTTTTATTTTCTGTGGTGGTTTACTTGTGACAAGATCCAATTTTGAGCTAAAGGGGCATCTGTCTTTTTTAAATGTTTATGGTCCGTGCAGTGACAAAAATAAAATCTGGGAAAAGTTAGGGGATAGAGGTATCCTATCTCTTAAGCATATGATTGTAGCTGGCGACTTTAATTTAAATTTGAATGAAGGTGAAATTTAGGGGGATGGAGCACAAACCGATCCTTTGGCTTTGTTTCTAAAATATTTGTTTAGGGAATGTAGACAGGTGGATATTTTGTCGGATGAGGTGGTGCCTACGTGGAGAAATGGAAGAAAGGGTGTGGATTTCATTATGAAGAGATTAGACAAGAATTTTATTTCCTCAGACTTGTTGAGGATTGTTGACAGATATCAGGGGTGGGTGGCATATCCCTTTATCTCAAATCACACATGGATTCTACTACAACTTGATGGAAATTTTCAGTGTAAAAACTATCCTTAAAATTAAACTCAAAGGTGGTTATAAGAAAACACTCTCCTGATTGTAAATGAAGTTTGGAAGGATCCAAAATTTTGCATGAACTAGGAATGAAAAGAAGATTAGTCTAGAAGCTGAAGAGTTTAAAGACTGAAATAAAAAGATGGGTGATATGGATTAAAAATCAATCTTCTTTAAAACTAGGACAATTGGAAGCAAAATTACAGTTGTTGTATCAGTTTTCTTTAAAAGACTTAAAATATTTGGAGTTGTCGGGCCAAATAAAAGAGATAGAAATGAAGATATTGAAACACTTAGCAGTAGAAGAGGAATTATGGAGATAAAGAAACTGGGTGTTATGGTTAAAGAGTGGGGACTAGAATACAAAATACTTCCATCACTTCACTAGTGATAGAAAAACAATGAAACATATTTGGGAAATACAAAGTGAGACAGGCCAGAAAGTTTCAGGTCAAGGTGATTTAAATGATGAGGAGATTAAATTCTTCAAAAATCTTGGCTTTCGGCCCAGTGGGCATCATCAGTGAAGATTATACTAAGTTAGCAAGTCTTTTCCCTAGTTTGGTTATAGGGGAAGAGTCTCTACTTTTAGAGAGAACGTGTACTAAAGGAATTGTTGAATATTATTCTAAAGGCCTTTACAAAGATAAAGTCAGTGATGCATTTGGACTATGGAGATTTTCCCCATTTTTTTGATCTGGTTGGGGAGGATCTTATAGGAATGGTCGAGGAGTTTAGGAGGAAGGGTGAGGTTATAAAATCTCTAAATTCCAATTTTCTTCTACTTATACCGAAAATAAATAAACCAAATACTTTTGGTGATTTTTGACCCATATCTCTTTGTAACCTTTGTTACAAACTTATTGCTAAGATTCTTGAAAATAGGATGTGGCCTATTCTTTATCGTGGCCTGTCCGAAGAAAAACTAGGTTTTCTACATGGAAGACACATTTTAGATGCAATTGGCACGGCACAAGAATGCCTTCATAGTATAAAGAAGAAGAATCAAAAGTCTCTCATCTTAAAACTTGATCTAAAAAAGGCTTATGATTATATCAACTAAGATTTCTTAAGAATGCTCTTGATCAAAACTAGTTTTGGTGTGATTGTAACAAACTAGATAATGATTTGTGTCACTTCTGTTACTTACGCAGTCTTAGTCAATGGGGAGCCAACAAATTTCTTTCACAGGGGAAAAGGACTTAGGTAAGGTTTCCTGTTGTCTCCTCTACTTTTCATATTGGTAATGGAGGGACTTAACATCCTTCTCAAAAAGGAAAAAGGCCTCGGGGAAGTTGACAGGTGTGAAAGTAGAAAGGATTATTAATATACTCCATATTTTCTTTGTCGATAATATTTTGATAATGTCTAGAGAAAGTATCGAGGAATGGAAGGAGATAACCGGAATTTTGGAGACCTTCATAAACGCTTATGGTTTAGAGATAAATATTGAAAAATATTCATTTCATGTTGCGAGCATGGATGACTCCAGTCTGGTTCCTTTTAAAGAATTTTTTCCTTACAACTTCATCTCCCTCGATGTAGGCTTCAAATATTTGGGTTATTTTCTCAAGCCTTCTTGCCACAAACTAGAATATTGGTGTTGACTCATAAAAACGTTTGAACGGAGAATAGATCACTTGTGCAATCCATGGATTACTCTTGGAGGTCAGTTTGTGTTGATAAAGGTTGTTCTAGAGAGCCAACCGGTCTACTGGATGACCTTGGCCTGATCCCAAATTGAGTTTTAGTAAAATACATCCAAGTATTTTCTCCTTTTATGGTTGAGTTGTAGTGAGAAGCATTATGCACCTACATGTGGTGAATGTGCAGAAGGCCAAAGAAGATTTAGGGGAAGATAGATTAGAAATATCTTCTTTTTCAACAAAGCATTAGTGGCTAATACCTTATGGAGAGGGATGACCAATTAAGTTATTTGGCATAATGTTATTAAGGATAAATATTTACCTTATATCTCGGTGCCAAATTGGTTTAGGATGATCAATAGATCGTAGGGGTCGACATCTCCTGTTTGGAAAACTTAATAAAATCAATCCCACTTTTAGATCATTGGTTATGTTGGAAGCTAGGTAATGGAGTGGCAGTCCAAGTTGGCAAAGAATGTATCATGGGATTGGGAAAGATGTCTTATTTATCGTTTGGTCTTATTGAGGCCTTAAAGCTTCAGGGTGTCACCTATCTGTACCAGGAACTTAATAGTACAATATCATATCACCTTATCCCCTACTGGAAAGAGGAAACTACACTTGGTCTCTCGGGTGATCTAGCAAAAGAATGGGAAGTATACCAGAGTGTCCTCTTGGAATCGAGTATACAATTATGTGATAGAGATGATGAAATTTTGTGGGCGGGAGGAGATAATTCAGGGATACCCTCGGTAAGAAACTTATATAAGGATTTGGTAGAGCGCATTTGGCAACATTATACGAAAGGGTGGAGGTACAAGTTATGGAAGTGGAACATCACTTTGAAAATAAAAATCTTTTGTCTCATCTCGGAAACAAAGTCCTCACTTGGGAGAACCTGGTAGCAAAGGGATGGGAAGGGCAGAGTATTTGTACCCTTTGTGGAAAAATCCTGGAGATGTTAAACCACATGTTTATTCACTATCCATTCACTCATCAAGTTTGGAGTCATCTCTCGGTGACTCTCAAGTTTATTTTATTATGGGATGGGAGTTTAGTAGAAGAAAGTTTGGAGTCTTGGATCGTGTAGCACCCGACTTTGGTTGAGCTACCAATGATATGTTCAATAATGAGAAATTTTCTTCTTTTGTTGTGGCTGTCAAGTCCTTAGGAAATTTCAATATCTATGTTTCTTCCCGAAAAAGACCAAAATTATGTAGGATCAAAACTCCACCTCAGCTGCAACATACGGTGGGGTGGTTTGATGGCACGACTTCTACATATGGATCTCAAAGTGGAGTGGGATGCATAATCAGGATAAATGATTGTACTTATTATAAATGGACCTTCAACACTGGCCCTGGGACAAACAATATAGATGAGATTATGGGCATCTGGGTTACCCTTTTCATGGCCATAAGATTACAAGTCTGAATTTGTAGATAATTGGGGACTCAAAGATCATTATTGATTGGTGTAATGGAAATGGGATACTTCAGATCTTGGTGCTGGAAGGATGGAAGGATCAAATTAAAAATTTGAGCACTCAATTTGAAATGATTTCTTTTAACCATGCCTACAAAGAGTTCAATAAGGAGGAAGATGGTCTATTGAAGAAGGCGCTCAAGAATCATATCCACCAAGGTTCTATTCTCTACACTTCGTTGGAAGAAAACAACCAAGGACCTTCTAGGAGCTTCAAATTTTTCTAATTGTTGATGGAGTTTTCGTCTTTATAAGAATGGTTTATTTTTTGAATATAGTTGAGAAGTATGAAAATGTTAGGAATCCTAGGTAAAGCCATTGGGTACTGTAGCAATAGCCCAAATCTGAATTTGTGTAAAGAAAGTAAAGTAATTTTATATCTTTCTATCTGTCTCAGGTTTTGAACTGATAGCCGGAACTTTTATCATAAGAGATGTAATCCTATTACATTTTGCTAATATAATGAGTCATTTTATTATTTGGATTATACTATTCCTCGTCATGGCTTCTCTCCCATAATTCAACCAAAAAGGAATCTCAAAACACTTGGCTTCTCTCCCATAAGTCAACCAAATAGGAATCTCAAAACACCTAATAATGTCGAATTACAACAAGATCGAATACTTTACATGATATGCATTCAGATTATTTTTAAACCAATGGTGAAGTAAAAGGTATTAAAAAAATAAAAATAGAATGGAAATAAAAAAATAGTTAATTTAGAGATTGTATTTCTATCAAGATGTTAAAATTTTATGATTTAATAATCACATTATAAAATAAGGAACACTTTTCTACTTAAACAAGTGATGCATGGCAGCATAGTCCTGGCGGGTTGAATTAGGAATAAATGCACAAGGATGGGAAAAAGTAGTGGAGGCAAAATGAAAGCACAACAAAGAGACATGGAAGCTGACATGAAGCACATGTGGTATCCATGTAGGAAATGACTGCGTGGCCTCCTAGAAATTATGGCATTGAAACCATTTAGTTTTGAAAGTATATAATCCATATTGCTTTTATTTCTTACGGTAGTTTGACTTGCTATATTCGAGAATTTCGTTCCTACCTTGCATGTTTATCTCTTCAATGTATTTATGAAATTCATTTATAATTATTTTTGTATACTTCCAACTGGATTTCATTCCAATATTTAGAGTTAAGTACAGTTTTCATAATCACTTCTTTAAATAGATCATTTGGCTTGTGTGTCTCTATGTGCGGAACAAATAGAAATTTATATACATAGCGAGGAGAATATATGCATGAGGAAAAGATAAAACACACAAGACATATATAAAGTTACCTTAAAATTAAATAAACAAAATCTCTTGACATTCAAAATAGTTGAAGATAAAAATTTAAGAGCACATAAAATATAAATGGATATAAAATAGTTTTATTTGAAATATATCAAAAAAATAATATTGTTTGTTACATATTCCTCGAAATTTAAATCGTTTGTCATATAGTGATATTGGGGCTCCCTATGGACCATAAAACATGTAAGACATAGGGCTGTAGAAAGAAGAATAAGTGGGTGACGATAGAGAGCAAGACTTGAAAAGAAGAAAGCGGAAGGTATCAGGTCTTTGGCTAGACATTTCTATTTAAAAAGTGGAATAATCAGATTGATAAACAGAGAAGGATGTGATCAATATAGAATTACTATGACCAATTTTTATATCTCCCCCTTTTCTATTTTCTTATTGATGCCTTTTTATTGTTGTCACCGACGGCTATTGGAATCGTTCCAAATTCCTATTTCCCTTCGTCGACGAGCTTCTCCATTCCCCTTTGGACCCATTCTTCATTGTATCCTCTCAAGGGGGCCACATTGATCTCATTCCATATTTTATGTTGAAAAGTTCCTTTTCTAATTCCCTTAAATTGATAGAAAGATTGCTTTAACTGATCAATTTCTTCATTTTTTTGTACAAAATAGTAGACCCCAACTTAAAGTTGTCCGTCATCTTCACCATATTCAGGATGTTGTAAAAAATTCTAAAGACAACGCCTTAAAATATAAAAATTGTTTATCGAAGGCCTTCTTAGTTAAGGGCAAGGAGTTGGCGGTCAGTTGGGGTATTGGACCTCGTTGGTACTTCCATTTAGAATCTCTATTTCGATCAAATTTTTGAATAATTCTTCTTTATTTGATATGGATTGTTCACATGATTAGACAATGAGATGCAATTTATTCACTTTCTCTCCAACATGCATTTAATTGGTGATCTAGTTTTGGGAGGGGAGATCTTCTTGTTTTCTTCTCATATCTTTCATGTTGTTGACATGGATGCCAAAATGGATGACCATGTCTAAATATAAACATTCTTAATTTTTTAATTCTACCTGCAAATGTTAGGTACAAATCATGTGCCCTCTTTCCAAGGGAATCCATACTTTGTGATGTTTCCAATTTTCGATAATAAACTTCATTCTTTTTCTTGATATTATTCTCCACACTTAGCCTCTAAGCGATCTTTTGAGGACTAGAGGATGATTTTAACTTGGCTGCAGAGGTGGAAAGCATGGTTATTTTAAAGGACTGGAAATCAATGGCATAAGAATCAAAGCTTCCTCAATTCCTTGATTTCAGTCCTTGATGTAGGCATTCTCGGCCTCAATGCCTCCAATGGAATCATTGAGAGCATATCCGATTGCTCGGTGAAGTCGAGGAGATTTGGGATGGCCATGTTCCCAAGGTTAATCTTTGAATGAATTTCCCTTTCTTATTTTTACATCTCTCTTTTCAATATGTAATTAAATTTTGGACTCATTTGTAAAAACAGCAGCTCACGGAATACTGAAGGATTCATCTTCGTCAAAATATTTGGTCTAATTTATTTCCATTGGGAGACTATCTTGGATCACATCTCGAGTGATCAACATTGCATAATATGCTATCCATATTAGTCTCAAGTGCCATGTTCTCACTCTCAATTTCAGGCTCTTCAGCATGTCTGACCAATTTTTCTCTTCTTCTTCATGGGAAGCTTGTAAGAACTATCAATTTTAGCATGAGGAGGGTTTTTATGCTTCTCCGTTTGAATAATTATGGGTTTCTTTCTTCTTGGGGCGACCATTGGAGAAATGATCATGGATGTTGTACTCTTGGGAGCGGTATCTAGGGATTGAACACTCTTCATTTGGGCATTTCCTCATTGCTTGTACAATTTAGTGGTTCTTTCTTGATGTCTAAGGTCACCAGCGTCAGAAACAAGAGTGTTTTCATCAGTGTCTCTGTTTTCAATCAGGCGTCTCTAGAAAAAATAATTGTTGAATCAAACTGAAGTAATGTTATAAAAAGAAATTTCAGAAGATAGGGTCAAACCCTCTTATCCTTTTAACATATCTTAGTACCAGAAGTTGTTGAAATGTCCTGTGGATTCATCAATTTTGTTGGCGTTCCTCAACACGAAGTCCCAGCTTTTCAAAGGCGGAGGAATGAACTATTTTTTCTCTTCTCATGGAATAGATGCAACTGATAGTTGTATTTCCTTGCTATTTGTAACAAAAATTATGTATGTAATGTGACATGGAAGGAAAGAAAGATTTTCCTTGGAGCCAAAATCCTTATCACATTGTAATTCTCCATTTTGTTCAAGTGCCCTTCATGTCCAAAAACTTGGTTTTGTGAGGTAAGACATCTTGAGGGCATCCTTTCCTAAAAATAAATATTTGAAAACAAGGACAAAGTCATTAAAAACCTCATAAAATAGTGGGAGGCCTTATGCCTCCACAAAGACTATTCTGTTGAAGATTCTTTGAGTCGAATTCCCAGTTACCTTCTTGGACAGAGATAGTTTTGGAAATTGGAAGCAATGTGCTATCACAAAACCAAGTAGGATGAGGCTTCATATACAATTTATTCTCCTTTTTGAAGCTTGAGAGTTGGGAACCATTTGATGGAAATTGGCTTTCCCCAAAAATGGCTTGTTCCTTGGTATGAAATACAAAATATAATAACCATGCGAGAAATACTTGTTGTGAATTCCTATCCCGTTATTCTTATAAACATTGAGGAAATTTACCAGAATGGATTTCTAAATGAACTAACCACAAGCTTGTGATATCTTGAGGCGTATTGGTCTTCAGGGAACTTCGGGAAAGAGGTCAAACCTGTTATTATGCTTTCTTAGTAATTTCTTGGAGTGTTCTACTTTGAACGTCAATGTTAGCTCCAACAATCTTAACATATTATTGGAAGACACGAGGTGACAAAGAAACATGAAGTGGTCCCACAGTGGAATAATTCTTTGGCCTAAAATATATTTATCGGTGCAAGAGGTGATGATAGGAAAAATTGATAAGCCATCAAAGCTGAAGAACGAGTCTGGTCAGGGGTTGTCTAAGTAACCCAATATGTTTGGTGTAACTTGTTGTGAGGTTTAATGGCTTTGTTAGCCAATCTAAGGTCCTAAAATAAAGAAGGAAATAAAATAACTAATGTTAAAACTATAATATATATATATATATATATACACCTGGTGTAAATGTATTTAAGAGAAAGAAAACATAAAAATATCCTTATGAGCAGGGATTTATAGGTTTACCAAGTTTTTAATGAAAACTTACAAAATCAATGTAAAGATAATTGTTTTTGAAGTAGATAAAGAAAGCACATTTGAATATTTTATGTTTTCTAATTATAAATATATGAAACTTAGATTAACTAATTTTATGGAAACAAAGATGTCTGAGATGGTCGAGTCGATCTAAACTTTCACATTTCACTAATATATAAAATGACATAAATTAGAAGCATGTGAAGCTAACCTGTTATTAGTTCTTTAAATGTGTTTGTGCCTCTGTATGAATCAAGAGCATCCAACTGCCATTCCTATGAGATAAATCTACAATAGATTTATGATGAAATTTTTCTGAATAAATTCAAAGAATGTATTAGCGACCCGGGATTTAAAAAAAAAAGAATAGGAAACACATATTAATTCAGTGATCTTATAATTAGAATGATTACAGTAAAATAAATCTTTATGTAATACATTCATTTTATCTATCAAAAACATCAAAAGAAAAATCTTGATATGCAGAATTGATAAGATGATCACAGTCACAACATATAGAACAACAAATCATGGACGACATCTACAACATGAATATCATAGAACATAAAATGTCATTGAGACTAAATCTATACAACATATTAATATCCCAAGATAAGAGAAAACATAACATCAATGAAAAAACATTCATAGTGGACTAAAGCCAAAATGATATCTGATGTTCCATTAAGTCCGAAAATTATCCGGAGTCCATCTTTGGTTCCGGGCCAAGATGCCTTTCACTTACAAAATGCAAAGTATTTAAAGTGTTTTTGAAATCTCACCTTCCTATCTCCTAGGATAGGATAAGATATCATGAGATAAAAATATTACAAATATGGAGGGCTTACAACCACTCATAATTGAATTGTTTCTTTTCAAAAATTAATAAAAGTTTTTTTTTTTTTTTTATAAAATAAACAGGAAGGAGATACTAATCATCTAAATTAGACATGTTCCACCCAGATAATCAACATCAAGATCTACTATTTCTTGAAAATGAAACAAGAATAAGTTATATAAGTTATTAACAACTAAATTACTATTTTTTATTTAAAGATGGCTGCGAGAACAAAATATTATGTAGCAGTCTTATCATCAAAGAAATAATTTTAAATCAATTTGATTCAAAAAGATAACATGAATGTAATAAGAGGAAAAACTAGTTCCTGCCATTTCAATAGCGACTAAACATGGATGAGTAGCAGAATTGATTATGGAATTAACATTATCTGCATTTTTTTATTACAATGTTACATGTCTTCTTAAGGTGTTTATCTTGTCTCTCTATGTTGTCTTTGAGATCAAGATTTTATTTTCGATAATTCACTGTGTGTTGTGAGTGTTTTAATCTGAGCTTGGAGGATGGGAATATGAGTACTATGTATTATTCAATCAATGTATTTAAACCTCACATTGCACTAGAGGGACGATATGTTGGTGAAGTGTACAATCAAGTTTGGTTGTATCAATACTACCTATTACGTGCCCGTGACCAAGCCTAATACTAGTAAACCCATATTTAACCTCGAGACACGGTGGAAGATTATTAACAAAGTCATACAGTTGAGTAGGATCAGATCTTTGACAATCTGAATCTTCTTCAGCCAGGAAATCTTCAACTTCGGGATCAGACCTCATTGATCTCTATTGGGTTGATCGAGCTCAAATGTGGTTTAGTTCAATTCCTTAAATTTCTTGAAATAAGGTGACCAACTCTTTTGTTATGAAACCCTAAAGCTGTGTGTTTTTGTTTAGTCGATTGCGAGATTTTTTGATATCGGATTTTACAGTGGCGTTATAGCCAACATTTAATTCATGCATACGGGTTTCAATCAACTCGGAACCAACAAACTGTTTCTCATGTGAAGAATGACTGGGCATTGCCTTGTCTTGGGGGTTTCTATTTAGAGAGTCTGGCTCATTATTTAGAATTTCAAACTGTTTTCTTATCATTGGTTCACCCGAAATAGGGGTTTATATAGGAATGGTTGTAGCAAAGCTGACCGTCAGGATATTTTAATGACTTATGGATTTGAAGTTTTTAATTTGCATGCGTTAATTAACCATTGGAGAAACATAGTGAGAAAGAATGAGGAAAGAAGAGGAATTATGACATCCATATACACATTTGCAGATCCTGAAATGAAATAAAAAGACAACAAACCATAATGCATTAGATTGATAATGGAGTTGGCACAACTTTGCCTACGTCACCAGGCCTTTTCTCTGTAAGAGGCTTCTTTATTTACATTCAAGATCAAAAGTAATACATCACTTATTATGGAAATGTCTACAAATTTGATCGGTCATGTTAGGTCTAGATCTAGAAGACCATGCAAAAGCGACCATAAAGCGGACATCGGAGCTCAGAGAAATGGTCCAACAATTTCCTCCTCAAAATCTTCTAACTTACTCAAAAATGGCTTTTGGCAACTTCTCCTCAGCATTATTCTTCTTTGAATGCCCTCAAAGTTGTGTCTATGGCCTCAAACAGCGAGGCCTTGGTTATATAGCTTGGAAGGTGGTTATAAATGCTTCAACTTCCTTCAAGAAGTTAGGCTCCAAAACTATGCAATAACTCCAAAACCATTAACAATTGGTTAATTACAATAAAAATGGCCTAATTACAATTAATAACCAAAAATTTGGTTATAAACCCACTTTATAAACCATATTATAGGGTGCGACCCTTAACTTGGCACGTACTCTCTTTGAACGGTCACATGGGCTTCATAGAACCGGGGTTGTGTTATACCCGCGCACAATACACATAATCTGCGTGCTTTGCATAACGGTCATATTACAATGAATAGGACCACGGGTAGGGGCTAAGCCAGGCTGCGATAGTAATGGTTACAATATTACGTTTTAAATATAATAAAATGCAAATACATTACAATGTACAATCGGTGGTCCAATGGTTCGACGACACTTTCAAAGGTGGAGGGAGGTCGCAGTTTTGAATGGAATTGACCACACAATATTTTGATTAACAAACCAAAAGCCGATTCGAGATTGTCGGAAGAACCCGCGATTTAAGACATCTTATGCATTGACATTTCCGGATCCATAGCAGGATCCATCATGGGGACAAAAGAATGCGAGAAAGATGGTGAAGTGTTTTAATTGCAGGAGTGAAACTAACCCTCTTTTTAGGAGGAGAAATTTAGTTGTAGGGAGTTTTAGTAAAACTATATTAATTTTATGTTGATTAAGGTTTAATAATGAGGAAACCCTAGTATTAAGGAAGTACATATAATCTTAATTTAATTTTACTAAGCGATGTTAGTTTTGTCAAAATTAATGTTAGTAGATGTCTTAAATACTGTGGTTATTCCGACAATCTCTGAACTTATTTATCACCACAGAGCCTAAATGGAAAACCAAAACCAATTCAACCAATACCGAGGTACCACATGGCAGCCCATGGTTGGCCGATGGCACTTAATCTACCAAATAAGCGCCACATGTCGATAAGCGATTAGAAGCAGAGACACGCGCCAATGATGACTACCACGCTCATGCCGCGTCACCTTTCCGCGCCAACCCACCATGCAGATGCAATGCGCCGTAATAAACCGGTTCCATGTCATGCATTATGAATTAGCCACATCGGATAACTTCGTCATCAGGTGCCACGTGTCACCCTTCGGTGGTGACACATGTCACCTCGAATAAGGTCAAATCCGTCGCGGCGAAATGTCCAAATTTTCACGACCGTGTCATCACCGGAGCTGCCACATGTCAGCACATGCAGATTCATGTGTCATTGTACAAACCTGCCATGTCAACGTACGAACATGCCACATCATCAAACTACCAAATCATCATGATGGTACAACCCTCCAAATTTTTACCTGTTTGACTTTTCGAACATAATGAAATATCTTCTCCTCCATACGAACTCAGTTTGACAAAGTAAATATACCCTTTGGAATCGAGGGAGAATTAACAAGAGACGGAATTTTAGGTTTTGTTGGGATTATGAGAACTTTCATTTTTGAGCATTTTCAAAGCCTTGTCGGGGCTTGGATCCGATTTCAGATCACACCTCCCCACAATAAGACCTTTTGGTCCCAAAGGTTCTTACGACGATCAACAAATTTCGGGATAGGCCGCCCGGCTTTCTCTTTGTCTCTGCACTAAAATGATTACATTAATGGAAGAAAAATACAATAAAGTTGAGACATCCATACGGCGAGAACCAAGTAGTGGCTTCTTTCCTTCCGCGATGTTCCCTCTTGCTTGAAAGTCCTTCCTCCTTAGTGGTACATGAAAAATCGCTTTTTCTTTCTTTGGACGAAGCTCTGGATTCAGCTTCCAACAACTAGCCTTTTGATGTCCACTCTTGTTGCAAAAGTGTGCAATGAGTTTTGGCATCGGTTGTTACCTTCTCTTTCTTCGTTGTGGACTTGAGCCTTTATGTGGCGTTCCTTCCTGTTGACATAGGTTTCCTTCCATGTTGTTCTTCACTTTTCTTTGGAGGCGACTTGCATTCACTACCACAACCCCGAAGTGATGCACCATTTCCTTTTGCGAAGTGTTCCTGCATGAAATGTCTTAAGTTGGCCATTTGAGCATTACTTGCTTTTTCAGTTTTGGAACCTATCTTGGAAAACTCTCCAAGGTCCCCTTTTCCATATCCCAATCCTAAGTATCCACGCCTTTCCTCAACCTCAATAGGATTTACAATTCCTTAACCTCTACGTCCAAGGCCCTTTCCTTCTTCATAACCCATCTTGGTTAGTATTCTCAAACCTACATCTTTTGTATGTTTTTCGAATGCACCAAAGCCAACTTGATGAGAATGAGAAGAATTTGATGAGGAACCTTCACTGAATACCTCAGATATGTTTTCTGAATTCGGTGTAGAAGGCACTTCCTTCAATCCTTCTTTTTCCTTTGTTCTTTAGGTCTGAAACAGATGTAGAAGGCACTTCCTTCAATCCTTCTTTTCCTTTGTTGTTCTTTGAAGCTTTCACTTGAACCGTGCTCTTTCGTTCCAAGTAGTCTTCATACAACACCTTCACCAGTTCGGCCATGGAAAACACCGAATCTCTAAACTCCTTCTCATTTTTAGAAAGTCCTCCTGTAGATGCCATTTTCTTCCTTGAGATGAGCTCTTCCCTGGCTAACATGCAAAAATCAAATCCAAACGTCAAGTAGCTCTGATACCACTTGATCCGTCAAGATTTTTTAATGACTTATGGTTGAGTTTTAATTTTGCATGCGTTAATTAACCATTGGAGAAACTTAGTGAAAGAATGAGGAAAGAAGAGGAATTATGACAGCCATATACACATTTTCAGATCTGAAATGAAATAAAAGATAGCAAACCATAATACGCAGATTGATAACGGAGTTCAACACAACTTTTCCTACGTCTCCGGGCCTTTTTCTCTGTGGGGGAGGCTTCTTTATTTCTGTTCAAAAGCTCAAAAATACATCACTACAATTCCAAATGGCTACAATACTGATCTGGTCATGTTCGTCTAGATCTCTAGAACCATGCAAAGAAAACGACACGCAAAACGGACATTCAGAGCTCCCAGAAATGGTCTGACAGTGTCTCCTCCTCAAAAGGTTCTCTGCCTCAGAATGGCTTTGGCTTGGCTTCTCCTCAGCATTATTCTGCTCTGAATGCCCTCAAATTTGTGTCCATGGCCTCAAACAGGCCTTGGTTATATAGCTTGGAAGGTAGTTACTCATCTCCAACTTCCTCCAAGAAGTTAGGCTCCAAAACTACCCAATAACTCCCAAAAACCATTAACAATTGGTTTAATTACAATAAAAATGGCCTCATTACAATTAATAACCAAAAATTTGGTTATAAACCCACTTTTTAAACCATAATAGGGCGCTAGCCCCCTTAACTTGGCACACGCTCCCTTTGAACGGTCACATGGGCTTCATAGAACCGGGGATGTGTTATACCCGCGCACAATACACATAAACCGCGCGCTTTGCATAACGGTCATATTACAATGAATAGGACCACGGGTCGGGGCTAAGCCCCAGCCCGACCCCCCGTCCAATGGTTACAATATTTGATTTTAAATATAATCAAATGCAAATACATTACAATGTACAATTGGTGGTCCAATGGTTCGACGGTACTTCCAAAGGCACTGTGTGGAGGGGGAGGTCACCGGTTCGAATCCGGTCGACCACACAATATTTTGATTAACAAACCAAAACCAATTCAACCAATACCAGGGTACCATGTGGAAGCCCGTGATTGGGCCACGTGGCACCCAATCACTTTCCAAATAAACGTCATGTGTCAGCAAACGATTCGCTCAGAACTTGCCAATAGATGACTGCCACATCATGCCACGTCACCTTGCCACGCCATCCCTGTCGTATGGCTCTATCACCTGGCACGTCATCCATGTCACGTCATCGTATGGTCGCCACGTCAGATCCTGACGTCATCCGTGCCATGTGTCACCCTTCTAGTGGTGACACGTGTCACCTCCGAATAGGTCCATCCGTACGCCGAAATGTCCAAATTTTCCTGACATGTGTCATCACCTAGAGCTGCCACGTGTCACTGTACAGACCTACCACATGCCGTTGTATGGACCTACCACATCAGCGTACGAACGTGCCATGTCAGCGTCTGTACGGATTGTATGGACTGCACAGCCAACAATTTTTTTGCCTGTTTGACTTTTCAGACAGAAGGCGATATCTTCTCCATACAGACTCTGTTTGACAAAGTAAATATACCAACGGAATCAGGAAGACGAGACAGACGCAATGGTGTTGGTTTCGTTGGATTCTGAGCACTTTCATTTTTGAGCATTTTTCAAGCCCTGTCAGGCTTCTGGATCTGATTTCGGATCAAAAGACATTTCCTGTTAAAACTCCATCCCAACAATCGCCCAGGGTTGTCAAACAGTGAATCAAAAACATTTTAATTAAGCTATGGTAAAAGAGACTAGAGTCGAGGCTCTGTCTATTATACCTTTTAGACATTTTATACAAGCTTCTCAATAGATAGAATGGCACATTTAATTGAAAACCTATGAAATTCATAAGCAGTCGTATATGATAGAGAAAAACTAAACCATAATGACCCTCATAGGTTACAAACTATTTGAGGATCGAAAGCAGACCATGCCATCTATCTTTAACTAAATAAATAGGGATACCTTTTTCACAACAATTGATTTCCCTGGAGGTCATGAAGAGGCTCCATGGAACTTCTTGTATATTTGAGTTTTTTAACCACTTCTCATCAGTGGATGGAATCCCTATAGTTTCACTCACAAACTCCTCAGTTAACTCTAATTGGATATCTCCAATTTTCTCCCTACACCCATCGAAAGTCTACACAAATTCCTTAGCCACATGAAGGATATAACCTTCGAACCTTTTGATGAAGGCATCCCAGCCTTGACCTCTTAAATCTTCAATTGCATCATTGTGACAGAGTAGTGCTTGGCAGCCATTCGGCTCCAATCGAACAACAGGGGCCATTACAAATATGACTGGACTGTAACAGGGGCGACTCAAAATAGTTCTGGGTTTGAATGGTAGGAGTAAAAAGAAACCAATCAGAATGGATTAAATGGAAACAAACAAAACAAAGACTTTGTTGTAATCATAGTATGAACATTGAGGGTTCGGTCTTGATGCTCGACCATACATGGTAATGAAAACCTAGCATACAGAGCATGAAAACCTATAACCCGTAATGAAAAGTATTATTTTTTCTCCATGCCAACAAGGTGGATTAAGTATAGGGTATGATATTTGCGCATTAATTGTCATGACTAGCATGACAATAGTTTTTGCAAAGGGTTTAAATAAATTAACACACAAAAACCATTCATAACTCAAATGCAAACCAACTAAATAAATAGAAATCATATCAATATTCAAGACATTCAAAAGGTAAGTCATTCAAGTGTTAGATATAGAATGGATATAAACATAATGAACCTTTAAAATAAATTCTTTGTATAGGAGTATAATACGAAGCTAAATTTTCATGTTTGATTCATGCTTTCAGTCATGAATCAAACATGAAACAAAACAAAAAGGCAAATTTTAAAGAATTACTGAACATATTTTATAATCCAGTAATCATCTGAAAATGATAATATTTACAAGATGAGGTGAAGACAACTATAGAAAGTGTTCAGATAATGAAAACATGTAGGGCTTCCAACAATGACGACTTACTGGGCGAAGCATTTATCTCTGCATCACCAGAGTATCCATGTTAGGACAGATCAGAATGGTTGAAATTTAAAGAAAAGTTGATAGCAAGTCAAGCATCCCAATGAAACTCAAAAAAATCACACGTTCTAGTTTCATATGTCTTTCTATCCATATGCAATCTGGTGACAAGTTTTAATTACGAGATAGACGATATTTAGGCAAATGACTCCAATACTATTGACAGGGATGTTGCTGCTAGAAAGAATCCATAGCCTCGGCAGGGATGTCAATTAACCCACTCTAATACCTTTACCCTGTCCAAGAATTATCAATTCAAGATGAAGGACCTTTTATGATTAATATCGAAATGTATACCTGATAATTTTCTTGAACCCGACATTGCTTCGCTGCCAACATGCCTTTTCAGTAACCCAACAAAGTTGTCTTGGCATAATGCATTCATTTACCCGCTTCTTGCAGACCTTTTTCAGTATCTCCGCGGGTTTACAGACACTTTCCACAGCTCTCTAGAAGTTATTTACAATTTGACATAAATTTTCTAATCTTCAGGAGAGACGGGTGATGCTGAAAATTTCAGATTCCAAAACACTTGATATTTTCCAACTTAATTTTTTGCTTGACGACCTTCATCATGATATGAATTTAGTTTCCTGATAAGAATAACTCTTCGAGGACAGGAAGGCATACTTGATTTATTTTCTTTTAAAAACAGGGACAATGTAAAGAGCTTTAATGATGATCGTGTCTTCTCATGATTATAAAGTGAAACCAGGAAGACTATTCTGAACAAGAAGTTTCTTTTGCTAGTCTGAGTTTCAACAACTTAAAACACTGATACTTTGATTGTTTCTTTATGATGAGACATTCTGGTTTCCTTTCATGAACTAATGGTGAAATAGACATAAATTTATTCATAAAACAGTGAAAACAAGCAAAATGAAAAGAGCCATAATAAAAAAAAGAAAAATTAAATTAAAAAAATAAAAATATGTACAGAGGTGGATTTGGAATCATCAGGAAAAATACCTTTTGAGAACTTGGCCATTTACCAGGAAAGTGTCTGGTTGTCCCTCCAAATTGTGTAGATGGAAAGAGTTGGGACCTAGTTTTTCATAGATTACAAACGGTCCCAACCACAGATTCTGGAACTTGGTGTGTTCCCCTTTTCCCTCGTGGGGTTTATCCCATTTGAGAATCAGGTCTCCTACCTCGAAGTTCCTATCTGAAGAAGAGTTTGAATTGAACCAATTTTTCACAATCTGTTGATGCTGATCCAACTTCTTCTTTGCTTGTGCTCTTACTTCCTCCAGTTTTAACAAGCCATTGATTCGACTTTCTAGAGGAAGGCAAACCTCTTCTTGAACTTTCTACGATAATTGCAAAGATGGGAGTAAAGCATGAGGAGGCAAGATTGCTTCTCTCCCATAAATGAGAAAGAAAGGATAATTACCAATAGATGTTTTGGGTGTCACTCTATTAGCCCATAGTTCATTAAATAGTGCGTTGTGCCAGTTCTTGTGGTTTTCATAAACTATCCTCTTGATAATCTTGATCAAATTTGTGTTTGTTGATTCCGTTGGACCATTTCCTTGGGGGTAGTAGCTGGAAGAATATTTTAATTTAATCCCTTTTTATAAAGAGAATACATTCATACCCAGGGATGAGAAATAAGATGTGTTATCAAAGACTAAACATTCAGGAATGTCGAATCTAGTAATGATATTCGAATTAAGGAAAGATACTAACTGATTCATGATTACCACTTTCAAAGGTGTAGCTTCAGACCATATGGTAAAATAATCCGTTGTTGTAATAATACACTTGTGATTTTGTGAAGAGGAAGGATTAATTGTTCCTATGATGTCAAGACTCCATTTCTGAAAAGGTGAATCTATAGTAACAGACTGCAAAAGGAATGCTGCCTTTTTCACCCGTCCAACAAACTTTTGGCATATTATACGTTTACAACATAGAGTGTGGGCATCTTTAAACAACGTGGGCCAATAGTACCTAGCTCTTAACACTTTTTCAGCAATGGTGTCTCCACCGAAGTGTCCACTAGCTTCACCTACATGAAGTTCAGATAACACTTTCTCTTCTTCGTCTTTTTCCAAAAAAAGCATAAGAACACTGTCGAAATTCTTTCGAAACAATACATCATTTATGAACCGAAAAGATGCAGATTTTAACCTGAGTGTTATTCTGTTTCTAGGATCAAGATGGAGAGGAGAAGATCCATGTGTCAAATAAAATTTAATATCATCATACCAAGAATTAGAAACAACTTGTGTACAGTTGATTTGTTTCCCGTTGTGTTGATTTACAGTCGAGATGTTAATTTGATTTTCCTGTTATTCAACTGAATCAACCACTAGTTTACATAGGCATTGACCTCTAACAATTTGTGTAGGACTTATTTTGAGGTCATACTCTTGTAACAATGTCATCCAATTTGCCCGTTTTTCACCCAGTTTCTTTTGTACTAACAATTTTCTCACAACAGGGTAAGGAATGATGACTTTAGTTCTAGATTTCAGCAGATATGTCCAGAAGTGTTTCACTGCTTTAAAAACAACATACGCCTGTTGATCTACAACTGGGTAATTCAGTTCAGCCCCTTTGAAAGCTGAGCTCATGAAGGCAATGGGTATTTCATTTCTTTCAACATTTTTTTGTGCTAACACAACAAAATAAGATTGGTCGGAGGCGAAGGTGTAAAGAGTGAAATCCCGAGAGAAATCATGACTCATCAAGGAAGGAGCTTCTATTATTTCTTTTTTAACAGAATCAAAAGCTTGAATTTCTTGGGGTCTCCAATGATACTGAATATCCTTTTTAATTAAATTTTGTAAGGGACTTACCATTTCTGAGAAACTTGGGACAAATCTTCTAACGAAATTAATCTGGCCTAAAAAGGATTGCATGGATATTTTGGAGGAGGGAGGGGGAAGTTTGGAAATAGCTTGGGTTCTTTTGGGATCGATGATCATTCTGTCATTGGACACTATGAACCCAATTAGTTTTCCTTGTTCTACCGCAAATAATGATTTCTTAGGGTTGAGAGATATGTCGTACTTGCAACATCATTCTAGGACAACCCTAAGGTGAGACAAGTAATCTTTATTGTTTTTAGAGAAAATGATAATGTCATCAAGGTAGACCACTACTGACTAATTTATGAGACCAGGAAAAGCAATTTCCATTGCTCTTTGGAAAGTGGCCCAAACGTTTATAAGACCAAAAGGCATCTTTTTGTAGGCATAAGTACCCCATGGGGTACGAAAAGTGGTTTTGAGCTGATCCAAGGGATACATGAGGACTTGTTTGTATCTCAAAAAACCATCTAAAAGAGATAGTTTTTCAGAACTGGGCACTTGTTGAAGAATTTGTTCCATTGGAGGAACGAGGTATTTATCTTTATCGGAGGCTCGGTTCAAGTTACGAATTCGACACAGAGTCGAATTTCACCACTTTTCTTCCTTACAGGAACTATATTAGACACCCATTGTGTGTGTCTGACCGGGAAAACTATCTTTGCATTTAGTAATTTATTCAGTTCTTTCTTGATAGTGGGTTCCAATTTGGGGTGCATCTTTCTTAACTTCTGCTGAAAAGGATGGGTTTGTGGTTTCATGGGGACGACATGTTGTATTATATTAGGATCAAATGTTTTCAAGTCATCATATGTCCAGGCAAAAATGTCTTTGAATTCTTTAAATAATTTTATAAAGGTAGATTGTTCTTGCTTGGAGCATCTCGTTCCCAAATTGATATTTTGAGGATTATCCTTAGTCCCTAAATTTACCATCTCATAAGTCAAGGAAGAACTGTTCGTTTTACAATTAACTGACCCTCTAAATTTATCATGCAAATCATAAAACTTTTCTAGTTTTACAATAGATCCGGGGATAGAGTTTACTAGTTTAGACGTCGATTCAGGAGATCTAGGATCTGATATTACCATGAAGTTGCGGAGGTTTTCATCATGAGTGCCTTCATCGATGATTGCACCCTGGAAGGTATCCTCCATATGAAAGAAGTTGATGATTTGTTGATCGTCATCAAACACTCTCCAATTGGTAATGTTATCCGGGATCGACGTCCTGAACAACAATTCAATCAAAAATGCATTAGGGGAAAGACCTTATGTGGGCAATAGTTTAGAAGCGACATTAGCCAATAAATCAGCCTCTGAATTATTTATCCTAGGAATGGAATTTATATTAAATGCTGCAAATTTTTGTATCAAACTCCATACCTCGGTTTGGTAACTCTTTAGATGTGGTGATAAACAATGTATGGAATTTCTTACCTGCCGGACCACAATTTCTAAATCACAGAATACCATTAAATTTCTTATGCCCATATTCAAATATTTCTTAAGCCCTTGTAGAAGTGCTTCGTATTCGGCGGTATTATTAGTGCACTCGAACTCTAATCGACAGGCAATGAAAGTCTTACTACCTATGGGATTGATGAGTACACATCATGCACCAAATCCTTCTTTGGATTTGGATCCGTTGAAGTACAAAGACTAGATTTGAGCTTCATAGGCAGTGTTTGACACATCTGGCGAAGCTAATGACTGGGTACAGGTCATAATTTCTGATTTTTGCCCAGGATCAGTGAAAGGGGAAATTTTGATCATGAAGTTACCAAAGAAGGTGTTCATTCCATACATTTCAAATGAATTAGCAGATGCAGTAAACGGTTCATTTGAATCATTTAGATCTGTCACAGTGTGCTTGAGATAAAGTTCACGATTTATCCTAATTTTATTGGGGTGTCCATTTTCCGGCAACCACAAATGAGACCAATTTGTGGCAAAGTAACCATGCAGTTGTTCAGGCCATTCCCTACTTAAAAACAAACCATATACTTCAGGGATGTCAACAACAATAATGTCAATAATTTGGTGAACATTAGGATTAGAACATAACATAACCATAACATTCTTAAGTTCATCAATTACCTTAATGTTCATCCAATCAAGATGAATGATTATGAGATCAAAAGTTTGAACTTTTTCATTAATTTTTTGACACATAGATAAAGGCATTACATTCGATGATGCACCAGAATCAACCATGCAATTATGTACATTTCTGTTAAAAATATCGAAAGTTAACAAAAAAGGTGGGACATTTTTACGAGCGTTAACAACATAATTCTGTTGATTTTTTGTCGTTGTCCCTAAAACAGTTTTATCTACATTTGATACAGTTTTTTCAGCTAGGTCCCTTTTATCTGGAGGTTTAGATGTCGTTTTAGTAGGGATCTTTTTGGTTTTTTGAGAACTGATTTCTATAGTTTTCTTGCTGCTAGGATCGTTGTTATTACTGTTTTCTGTGATACTTTGAAGCATTTTCTGCAGAATAAGAGGAAATTTCAAAAGCTCGAAAACAAAAATATTAGCCCTTAGTTTTTTTAGATCTTCAATTAAGTCATATTCTAAAACTGGGGCTGCTAAACTCTGTTTTATTTCAGCTTGTTTCGACTGTTTTGGAGGCACATTATTACTCACTTTAGAAAAAGGTTTTCTCTGTGTTTTTCTTCTTATGTTATAAGGGTGTAAAGTTTAAAAGTTTTCTTGGAAAATATTGTTAGAGAAGTGTCCAAAGATATTGAAGGATGATTCTTCTTCTTCGACTACTTCTTCCTCGGCTAAGTCTTCAGGACTTTCAGGAGGGACACAATTATCATGTGCTTCAAGAATAGTTTGCAAAGCGTATTGTAAGCTTTCAAAATTAAGACCTTCAATGGTATGGTTTGGCTGATTGGGAGGAAAAGGATTTCTGAAAGATGGTTTAAAACATCCTTTGCTTGAGGATGCCTCCTCGACTGATCTCTTCAAGTCTACAATTTGATTTGATAATTTTTGGAATGCCTTTTGCAAGATTTCTAGGTCTAAAGTTTCTGGTTTACTTTTAGCGTGAGGAGGCCTAGTGAGGATTTCTACTTTCTTTTTAGAAGATGAAGTTTTTTCGGCTTCACTATTGAGATTATCCTTTAATCTTAATATGTCCTTCTCGATTTGTCTTGCCTCCACGAAGGCTTCTAACAGTGTGGACTTTTTAGACCTTTTAACCCAAATTTCTATGTTATTATGTAGAGCTTTGGTGTAACATGCGACAATTAGACTTTCAACGGGCATTGAATCTTCCAGAATTCGATTATTTAACGTAAGAAATATTTGGTTGAAATCTTTTACTTTCTCCTTGGGATTCATCTTTAGACTGGAGAGCTCCATAACTAAGACTTTAGGATATTTATCATCTCCAAACTTCTCTAAGAAAAAGGTTTCAAACCTATCCCAAGAGACTATGGTCTAGGGCTATTGAGAAAAATACCATGTGGAGGCATTGCCCTCAAAAGTATAAGGAAAGAGTATACATACTACATCTTCATGTTCCACATATCGGTGTCTGATGGCCAACATAAAAACATTTATGTGATCCTCAGCAGATTGTTTAGAGTCTGGATCAAATTTAGGCAACCATTTCTCCGAGTGTTTTGGTAATGGGTGTTGAGGTCCAGGTAAAACCACGACATCTTGATCGAGCCAAGGTCTGGCGGGATTGTTTTGGTTTTCCATGGGTGTTGGTGGTGTCAAAGGCTGAGACGATTCAGACGAGGGACTACCTTCGTCAGATGACTCTCCTCCCGAAGAGGATGGAGATGAACTAGGTGGGGAAGGTGGGATACTAGATCCTCCAACTCCGAGAGTGGGTGTTTCCGCAAGATCTGTAGTATTATCTCCTAAAGGGTTTAAAAGCAGACTAATGCCTTCAAGTTGTTCTCGGATATCTGAGAAATCTAAAGGTTGATTAAGTGGCCTACCAGGTTGTCTGATGCGGGCCAAGGCACTATGTGTCCTTATGAGTGACTGACGAACAATTTCTTGGACGTTGGCCCCTTGAGGAGCTGGTGTCACTGGTTCAACGAGAAACTCAAGATTATCGTTTGAGGTAGTTGTTGTTTCAATCCTAACATTTTTTTCTGAATAACTACGTGTTACGATAGGGGAGAAAGTGTGTGGGGGAGGAGTCTTACGACTTCCACGTGCCATCAATTGAAATCAAGCCCTCCTTCTAGCGCCATTTGTTGATAGGAAAATTTGACAAGATGTCAACTGGAAGAATAGGTCCGGTCTGGGGTTGTCTAAGTAACCCAAGCCGTTTGGTGTAACCTGTTCTGACGGGTTCAATGGCTCCGTTGGCCAATCTAAGGTCCTAAAATAAAGAAAGGGAATAAACTAACTAATGTTAAAACTATAGTATATATATATATACCCTAATATAATTATTGTAAATGTATTTAAGTAGAGAAAGAAAACATAAAAATATCACATATGAACAGGATTTACAGGTTGCAAGTTTTAATGGAAACTTACAAAATCAATGTAAAGATAAAAAAAAATTGAGAAGCAGATAAAGAAAGCACATTTGAATATTTTCTGTTTTCTAATTATAAATATAACAAAACTTGAATTAACTAAGTTATGAAACAAATATGTACAGATGGTCAAAGACGATCTAAACTTTCATGTTTCACTAATACATAAAATGACAGAAATTAGAAGCAGGTGAAGCTAACCTGATATTAGTTTGTTAAATGTGTTTGTGCCTCTGTATGAACCAAGAGCATCTAGTTGCCCCGACTATGAAAGAAATCTGCAGTAGGCTTATACTAAATTTTTCCTGAATAAATTCAAGGAATACAGTGGTAGCCGAGATTTAAAAAAAAAAGAATAGGAAACACATATTAATTCAGTGATCTTATAATTGGGAATGATTACAGTCAGAGAAATATTTATGTAACACATTCATTTTATCTATCAATTAAACATCAAAGAAAAAATCCTGATATTAAAATTGATGCAATTATCACAGTCACAACATATGGAACAACAAATCATGAATGACATATACAACATGAATATCATGGAACAAAAAGTCATTCATATTCAAATCTATACAACATGTGTAGCCTCCAAGATCGGAAAAGTAAAGGCATCAATGAAACAACATTCCACGATTGGACCCTAGAGGCCAAAGTGATGTTAGTTTGTTTCCATTAAGTCCTGAAAATCATTCATTCATAATTGGTCTGGGGCCAGACCATCTTTCACTTACAAAATGCAAAGTATTTAAAGTGTTTTGAAATCTCATATTCCTATTTCCTAGAGATGGGATAGGATCTCATGAGATCAAAATATTACACAAAATGGAGGGCCTACAACCACTCATAGCTGAGTTGTTTCTTTTCAAAGATTAATAAAGAAGTTTTTTTTAAAATAAACATGAAAAGATACTAATCCTCTGTCCCGAGACATGTTTCCACCCCATATAATATCAAGATCTAGCATTTCACGAGAAAATGAAATAGGAATAAGTTAAATAATTTATTAACAACTGATTACTAAATTTTTTATTTAAAATGACAGCTCTGAGGAATGAAGATTACTGTGGCAGATCTTATCATCAACGAAATCTAATTTTAAGCAGGTTGATTCAAAAGATAGCATGAATGCAAGAATGGAGGAAAAACCATTTTAACATTTTTTCAACCAATGACCAAACATGGATCAATATAGCTCGGAATTGATTATCGCATTAACAACATGCCGTTTTTATCACAATGTTACCTATTTTCTTAAGGCGTTTATCTTGTCTCTCCGCTTTTTCTCCGAGATCAAGATTTTATTTTCTCAGTAATTCACTATGAGTTGTGAGTGTTTTTAATCTGAGCTTGGAGGATGGGGATATCAATATAGTATCGTTCAATCCAATGTAGGAAAACCTCCGTGCATAGGAGGACAATATATTTGTGAAGTGTACAATCAAGAATGCAGTTGTATCGAAAATACTACTTATTACGTTCCCTTGACCAATCCTAATACCAGTGAACCAATTGTTTCCCTTGAGAGATGGTGGAATATTATTAACAAAGTCATACAGTTGAGCATGATTGGATTTTTGACAATTTGGATCTTCTTCTGCGAGGAAATTTTTAATTTTGGGATTTGAGACCTCATTGACCAGTTAGGTCGTCAGCTCAAGTAGGGAGTTTAGTTGATTCCTTAAATTTCCTCGAAATAAAATGACCAAATCTTTTGTTCTTAAACCCTAGAGCCATGCGTTTTTTTTTTTGTTTGATTGCAAGATTTTTTCTATCGTATTTTACACTGGCGTTATGGACAACATTTAATTCATGCATAGGGGTTTCCAATCAGCTGGGCCCAACAACATATTTCTCATGTGAATACTGACTAGGCATTGCCTCGTCTCGATTGTTTCTCTTTAGATATTATTTCTCGTTACTTGAAATGTCAAACTATTTTCTTATCAGTGGTTCACCCAAAATAGGGGTTTCTACATGAATGGTTGTAGCAAAGCCATTTATTGTTAAAAATTCATCCCAACAATCACTCAGGGTTGTCAAATGGTGAATCGACAACATTTTAATTAATTCTCATGACTATCACGACCATAGTTTTGGAAAAGGGTTTAAATAAATTAACACACAAAAAATGTTCATAACTCAAATGCAAACCAACTAAATATATAGAAATCATATCAATATTCAAGACATTCAAAAGGATAGTCATTCAAGTGTTAGATATAGAATGGATATAAGTACAATGACCCCTTAAAATAAATTATTTGTATAGGAGTATAATACGAAACTAAGTTTTCAAGCTTGATTCATGCTTTCAATCACGAATCAAACATGAAAACAAAACATAGGTACTAGGGTGTGTGGACATCTTTTTCTAATCCAGTAATCATCTTGAAATGATAATGTTCACAAGATTGAGGTGAAGGTAGCTACATAAAGTGTATTTTGGGATATTGTGCAAAGCAGTGTAGGGTTTCCAATGAGACCAGCTCCTTGATCCAAAATTGGGAGACACACAACCCACCGCAGGCAATTCAGGAGGGTCCAAATTATTTAGATTATGGGTGGAGGATGTAGAGTAGTAAGAATGTATGCCCTAGACCCTTTGGGATTACGGTCCTCCATGAGATGTTCACTATATCTACATAAATATTGTCGAGATGGTGCCATAGATTTATGAGAGCGTATGTTTGCTCAGACGATGTGCTTGCCAGTGAGAATCACCCTGGGAGGCTGCCAAGAGAGTTAAACCTAATTACCATCTAAAGATACCACAAAGGATTAAAATTGATATTTGGGTGGGTGGATCAAAAGACTCATAATAAGGGGAAAAGATGACATATATCCTTTGCTGGATGTTGATGGACCATTAAGGTTATGGGTTATATTAATCTTACTCATTGAAGAAATTTAAGCTTCTTATCAGACAAAATATTTGTATATTGATGAAGAAAAGGATAAGATAATAACATAAATATGAATACTCACTGGAAAGTCCTCCCGTGAAGGAATTTAGATGTATGCAGGCAGGTAAACAATGATGAATGAGAAAGATTCTGATGCATATCACTACTGCATCGAGAATATATCAATCAAAGGCAAATTTTGATCCTTAAAATAAACAATACATTCACAAATAAGATGAAAGAAGAATATAACTAAGATGTGTCTAAGCGATGAAACAATGATAAATAGGCAAGCTTACAAAAAATCCTCTACCACATCAGGAATCTATCAATCAAAGGAAAATTTTAGTCCTTAAAATCAGAAATTACATTAAGACAAGATGAAGAATAGAACAAATAACGCAGAACCAAATGTGATGAAACAACTCATATGAGTGTTCAATAAAAATACAATTTACAAATGCATGCCCCTTCATCTTACAAACTAAAATATACAGTCACAAACATTTCTCACAAGAGCGCTTCCACTCTGGTCTTGGGCTGAACCCCCCTCCCTCTATCATATCATTCATATCATGTATTTATAATCAAAACAATAGACATGTCTTGTTTCTTGGGTGCCTCTTCCCGGTGTAAGTATGTTCTTCCTCTTGTTTGTCTTGTTCATACATGGGAAGGAAACTCTACAGATCAACATGGTCCTGTAGGAAAAATTCCCTCTGTGGTACTTGGGCTGACAATTTTTGTCTCTTCGGCGAGATCCTCCATGCTTCCATTAAGAGGGTAGTAGATTGTTTTGAACCATAGATCCTTATTTGGATTAAGTTATTTCTCCTTAGAGTTAGGATTGGAGCTAACATACCTAGGTTGTTTCCATATCTTCTCCGGATTGGTCCCTATAAGCGTGATTGTGGGAAGCTTCTAAGGAGGTTTGGATGCACCTCACTCAAGGCCACCCTTCCACCAAATTTACCACGTACCTTTTTTAGCTATATCGTGGTTTCGATTATGGGACCACTCTATGATTTTAGCATTCAAGCTCTTGTCCCCCACAATGAAGTGTGGCGTCAATATTGTTGGAAGCGATTTGGGAAATCCCTGCTTTTGCTGCCACACACCACTCTTGGATGGATGTATGCAGGTGTGTGATTTATTTTCTGCGTAAAATCGGTCTATGAAATCCTAGTATTCATGCCAAAATCATGAGGTAGACTCCTTCTTTAGTTGGATTTGACTATCCGAGCACAATATCTACATAGTCAGAACTCTGAGATTTGTTCTTTATCAACTGTAGCCCCTCTAATGGAGGAATTGGGCTTTCTAAGTTTACTCAAGAGCCGGTTTTTTGGAAGTTTTGAAAACAGTATGGTGTGGGATAAAAAACCAAGCACTCTCTCACAGGTCTACGGGCTTCGAGAGCTTATACGTTGAAGGTCTCAATTTCTCCGAATGGCCGAATGGTCGGATAACATAATTATTTCAAAGATCTATGGTCCTCTTTGATTTGAGAATGATGGTCCACAATTATTTCAAGACTTTCGGTGCCTCACCGTTGCAAATATCAAAAGTTCTTGTTGATTTGAGATCAGCGGTCCACAATTACTCCGGGAGTTCGGGATTTGGGCCTTTTCAATACATAATTATTACAATCCCTCTCTGGGTGTCACCACCATTATCTCACAGTGAGATATATATTCCTCCCGTGTCCTCTTTTTTTGGATAGTCGAGATTAGGTTGGAGTTAGGGCCGAGTTTCTTACCATTTGCACTGGTACAATCCTCCAAAGGGTTGTATTTCTGAAGTGTTATATTTTCCTACACGTGGCCTCTTGATTTAGATGACCTAGATTTACTTTGAAACTTTGGGCAGTTCTTTCTCTAGTGCCCGGCTCCTCAGAGCCTTTCAAAGTCTAAGTCTCTAGAAGTGATAGATCACGGTGCTCACATTATGTCCTTGTTGATGGAAGGTCTAGATGAACTCTGGAGCCTTGACCTTTGAAAGTCTTCTCCTCAGCACTGCTTTCTTCCTCCTGCCGGAGTGATATGAGATCGCCCACGTTTCCCATGCTTGATATCAATGACCATGAGTGGAGACTCAACTCTGACTCTTTAATTTCCTTCCGTGCCACAAAGTAGAGATGCTCCATTTCATAGTGGTATCGATATGCATCATTGATATGTTAATCTAGCAAGATCAAGCGATCTGAAGCGGAGTGCGGTCTAGCTGCAAAAACTTTGATTTTCTTGATCCACCTGCATTACCTCCCCATAGATTTGTCTCTCTTGGATCGGATGTTGGTCATAGATTAATCTTTTAGCAATTTGTGGTGATCTTTCTCTCACCTAGGATCTTGTTGGATTCTCTTTGAAGGGGTGAAGATCAATAATGTATAAATTATAATCCTTTTCTCCAAATAATCCAAATTATATTAATGTAGAATTATTATCCAATAATGAGCAATGAAATGAACAATCCACACACATACCACCCGATTTGCAGGTGTTTTCACATTGGAAACCCAAATTAGGAAAGAACCGCAGTGTATATGTCCTTGAAGAATTACATTCAATGGGAAGCACCAACTTCTTGTTTTCCAGCAGCCTGTTGGAAGGCTCCAGCCCATTTCCCTCAGGCTCTGGCAGGGAGAGGAAGGTCCCGGCTCCCAGATTCTCTGGCTATAAGGAGGCTACAACCCCTAAGTTCTTTGGCTGGCCAGGAGGTGGCTACAACCACACACACAATCCTTGTCCAACCATACTGAAGGTAGAGTAGAATGGTGGAACCAGCACATCACACTATAAGCCCATGAGATATGCCGCTATAAACCCGTACCAATAAAGCACAGACCATGCATCATCCATGCATCAACCTATAATCAGCACATGCAAACCGATGAATCAACCATGCACCAACCCATACCATAAACAAATTGCATCAACCATAAGACCAGCTTCATACCAAAACAAATCTATAATCAGCTTTGTACCATAAACAAAGTAGGAGCCAACCATGTTCCAAGTATGCCAATAAATGTATCACTAAGTCATCAACTATGACTCATCAATATGTACCAAAATCATCCAATTTATTACCTCGTAACCTTAGCTCACCAACTTCTTGTCTCAACCATGTACTTAACAGCCCTCAGCCAAAATCCCTCATCAATTTCATCATCCAAATATGATTTATAACTCTTTAATAGACACAGGTGTATAGTCCACACCACCTACAAAGACATAACTTTAACAAAAAGAGACTAGCATTTTGTCAAACTTTTCTTTGAATCTCCATGACTAGTTTTGGATTAAGTCAACAATACTGACAGAAATCATCACTTTGTACCTTTAATGAATAAATATCTGAAAATTTTACACAATTTTATTCATTGTGTCTTTTGCAATGAATCACAATTGTCTACTTGTAACCTCTTAGAGAAGGAGTTATATAGAAAAAATGGCATACCTTGTTGAATTTTGGCTTATTCTAGAGACAGAACTTGTAAAGCGTGCCCCAAACAAAATATTAATTGAATTGATCTAAAACTATTACAAATAATAATAAATATTGTGCTATAACCAACCACATTTTGGTCTTACTTAATTTGGATAGGTTATGAAGAAGTTATGACATTTTACACGAAACAATTGTTTTTACTGGTTGAGGACTAGCCACACCCTATTTTCCACGGCGTCTGCTCAAAATACAGTGACCCACAAGATTAATTGTTTACTGCCACATATACTTGGATATGTTTCTACACTCAATTCAATAATAGCAGTTTCATGATCTAAATAATTCTAGAATTTATTTTATTGAAAATGGTGAGATGACACTGTAAATAACATACCTTAGAAGCATCATCAAAGAATTTATCTTCCCTTAGAATTCCAGCCTTATTTTCTTCAAATTCCCTCCAGGAAATTCATCTTATATATCCTTTGGTTACCTCATACACCTAGCTCAGGTATTCAATATTCTCAAGTGTTATTTAAATGAGAGAGAGCCTTGCCTCTTATTTATGCGCTCTCGAGTAGCTTCTTCAAAAGGAAACATCTTCTAGGTCCTTTGCCCACTACCATATTTACAAAAGGGTTAACCCCTTCTAATTTCTCCATTAAATTTATTATTTAAATAGTGATTTTGTAGTCACTTTGAATTACTTATAGTGCACTCATCATGCTTTATTATTTAACTTTAAAATCTCTTAAACCACTTTGTGACTTCTAACCTTTTTTTGGGGCCCTAGATGACGCAGGGTCCTCCAACCGATAAGGCCATAATAACTCTCAAACCGTGAGGAGTAATGTGATATTCCACATACCACCAGAGGGAAATGGAATGTGCTATCCATATAGAATAATAATAACTTCAAATATATCAAAAAATCATATCATTATACATAAAAACTTGTGTCCATGCTTGAGCCTGGGTTCTCCAACCTCTCATGGCCATAACTCTCTCCTGGCAAGCTGAGGAGTTATGTGTGTTCCACATACCATTGGAAATGGAATGAAATCACTATCATATAGGATAGTTTTAAATTTGACAAATTCACTAGCGTTCATCTTATTATCCCACAAATAAGCATGGTTTCTCTAGCCATGCTTCTAGGATAACTCAATATGCAAAGCATCTTCCCGTGAGGGTCATGCTTAGAGATATGCCATAAAGGGAACACTTTGGAGTTCATACATTTCTACTTATTATCAATGATGACAAGACAATGTGGGTCAATCTTCATCCAAACAGTCTTGGGTCCATTACCCAACCTTTTTTTTTTGTCTGGGTCTTTCTTCAAGGGTTGACATCAATGAAACCAACCTTAGTCAGCAATCTCCCCCTTTGGAGTTAGTGGAAACACTCTGATGCAAATAATGGGAAATCTATCACTCCGCTCCCCTAGGGCCAAAGCCTCTTTCCTATGTGTTTGATAAAATCTTCTCTCCCACAGACCATGCCTCACCATTCTCTCACCTCTGTCCTCTTATGATAAATATCTCCCTACATGAACCATTACCTTTTTCCTCTGCCTTTGTCTCGCATGGAAGTAAATATCTCCCCTTTGTGAAATGGAGCTATATCTTTTCCATGCAGGGGTTTCTCCCTAAGCTGGTGTCCTCATGGTGCCTTCCCTCTTGTAAAATCCTAGGACATATAAGATAAGAATTCAAAAACATTCATTTTGGAGTGAAATAACTCTCCAAGTCTTTGTGAGAAGATATTCCCAAAGTTCCATTAGATGATTTTGTGAAGATGTCTACCGCTATTCTTTTTGTTCCCATATATAATCACGATGTTCTTTTAGCAGCTTGTCCCATAGAGAGAGTGATGTGATTGCAATGTGGCTTCATCTTGGAGTGCGTAGCGGGTTCTTCTTCAATATCTCTTGAAGTGGCTATTGTTATCACAATATATTGGAATGGGCTAATCATCCTCAACCTGTATATCCATCGGTTTGTTTCATCCAATTTGGCAATACTGACATGATGGCTGCAATATACTCTCGGGCTGTAGATAGAGATCATGATGATTGTTTCTTGCTTATCCATGTTACTAAACACTCACCCAAGTAGAGCGTTGCTCCATTGGTGCTTCATCAATCATCAATAAAACCTACCCAAACTACATCTGCAGCGGAATAGAGTGATAGATCCTTTCCTTTTTTGGATACCATAATCCAAACTCTTTTTTATCCTTTATGAGATGTTTGAAAATCCTCTTCCTTTGCTAACACATGTGACACTTGTACAGTTTCTTGAAATCGTGACACTTGTCCAAATGCATGCATTACATATTGTCTTCATGCTATCACATATAGTAGGATGCCAATCGTTAACATGTATTTCATCACGATCTCATGGAAATCATCAATGTCTTTTCTCAACCTGTTGGTTTTCATGGGAGTGATAAGTGGTTGCAATCTTTCATTCGAACCTCTTTAGCATTTCTCGTGTCTTGGTTTGAGAAAAATGTAGTTTTTTATGTATCTGAAGTCCCAAAAAATAAAGTTAGTTCTCCAAGTATGACATTTCAAATTCATTCTTCATATCTTTTACAAATTTAAATGTAACTTTTGTCGTCATCCTTTCACCAAAATAATATCATCAACATAAACTGATTAATAAAATATTACCTTCACTTACCTTGATGTAGGGTTGTTGTATGCACTTCCTTTTCTAAGCCCTTCACCGGTGTAGATAGTTATCGGTCTAGAGTACCCTCGCTATAGCATTGTTTTAAGACCATACAAGGCCTTCTTCAATTTTCACGCATAATCTACATTCTCTAACAATGCAAGAAATCCATACAGTTTGTTCAATGTAGAATTCTTCCCCAAGTTCCCCATTCGAGGAAAATGTGATTTCACGTCATCGATATGCCCCAACATTTTTGGAACATGCATAGGCTAAAAGAAATCAGATTTCTTCCATTATGGAAGTAGGGAAGAATGTCTCTTCAAAGTTGATTCCTTCAATCACAGTGGCATATCTTTTACATACCAATCTAGCTTTGTTTCCTTTATAATTTTCCATATTCGATTACCCCAATTTGTTCCTGAAGACCCATTTTGTCTTGATCACATTCTTATTCTTTTGGTCTTGGAACCGGTTCTCAAGTGTCATTTTCTCTGTTGATCCAATTCTTCATTCTTGGCCTTATTCCAAAATTTATCCTTGATGACTTCTTCAAAACCGGTTTGGTTCAATTATAGATAAAGGTGCTAGGTGTGTTTGTTGTTAAGTGAGATGGAATTTTCTTCTAGTCTCAGCTCCTGCATCTTTGTTTCCAATAATGCGATCACGGAAGGATGATTCTTCTATGCTCGTTTTCTAGGTGTCTTTGGAGATAATTCTTGAACTTGCTCTTTTGTTTCTAGAGGATTCTCTTCATCTTCCTCTTCTACTTCATCTTCTTCTTCTTCTTCTTGAAAAGTTGTTCCATTTATTTGTTTTCTTCTTCTATTTATTTTGAGTCACCTTTCATTTCATCAATTGATACGTTGATTCTCCCATGGCTTTGTTCAATATTAGATTGTAACGCTTGTATACTTTCCTTGGAGTAACCAATGAGTATTCCTTTGTCCATGAGAGTCAAACTTTCCCATTCTTCCGTCTTCTCTTTTGATGTAGCATTTCTTTCAAAACTCTGGAAGTGCTTCACATTTGTTAGTCTTCCTTTTCATAGCTTCGTAGGGAGTTTTGTTATTATTGTTTTTGAGCATTACTCTGTTTGAATGTGAGCATTGTAATACCAGGTAATCCAAAATACATCACCATCGAATTTGGAATCATTAGGTGTTTGATCCATTTTCATATCGCCTATTTCTGTTTTTCCTTTATACAATTCCATTCTATTGAGGTGCCCTAATTAGGAGAAGTGCCTTTTTATTCCATGTTTGTTAGAGTGAGTCCTGCATTCAACTGGAAGTAAGGCTGTCCTCCATTATCATATCTCAAAATTTGATTCTTGAATCAGCTCATTTTCAGCCATTTCAGCAGAGATCTTAGCAGTTTTCAAAACACGACATTCAACGGAAAGAAACTGTGATCATTCTTATATAATCATCAGTACAATAACATAGAAGTATCTCTCACCTTTTAAGACCTTTGTTGTAGTTGGTCAAACCAGATCAATATGCACAATTTCCATTAGTCTTGTTGTTGAATATTCGCTGGATTTAGACTGGTCTTTGTTTGCTCCTTATTGACAATGCTTGCATAAAGTGTTAGTTGGTTTGATCTTGGGGAATTTCTCCGAATGCTTCTCTTTTGTTGACTTTGACAAGGTTATCAAAATGCATGTGACCCATTCTTTTGTGCCATAAAACAGCTTTTCATCTTCGCTCTTTGAACCAACACTTTTCATTTCAGATTTCGCTTAACACATATATATTTTTTGAAGTTATTGCAGTTGTACCGACAAGTTTCCCTAAACCTTCTCTTCTTATCCACACTTTTGTGAATCAAAAGTAACTGCTTGACTTTGGTCACATATTTGACTCACTTAGAAGATTATATTTCATGTCTTCTACGATGCGTTTTGTGCTTTTTAATTCTTGTTCCCAATTGGTATGTACCTTCTCCAATGATTTTGGCTGGATTATCATTCTGAAGGAGACAAATCCATTTCTTTCCTTTCACAATGTAAAATTTGTTTCTATCATCTGTCATGTTTTTGAACACCCTTTGTCAACATACGGTCACACATTTGACTCACACTTAGAAGATTATGTTTCATGTCTTCTACCAGTAGAACATTTTGTGCCTTTTTATTCTTGTTCCCAATTCAGACTGTGCCTTCTCCAATGATTTTGGCTGAATTATCATTTACGAAGGAGACTAATCCATTTCTTTCCTTTCACAATGTAAGAAATTTGTTTCTATCATCTGTCATGTTTTTTGAACACCCACTGTCAACATACCAACCGTGTTTCTTCTGCTTAGCTTGTAGAGTGACTATGCATTCTTCATTGCTATACTGATATTTATTTCTTATCCATGCCATTTTCTAAGGTTCTTGTCTGTGACTGTTGTTATTCTATTGAGGTTCTTTAGGAGGGACTGTCATTCTGCAAGTTTTGGCCACGCGTCCAAAATTGTTACATTTGTAACATTCCACTTCAGTGCTCAAAGATTCAAACATGTTGTAACTTCTTCTTTGTGTTTCACTAGGTATTCTTGAGTAACCCCTTTGTGTATGACTCTCAAAGTTGTTATTGTTCCTATTGTTAGCTCTACAATTCACATATTTATGTCCAAAATTATTACATGCATAACAAAAACCAAAAAATATAGTTTGATACCTGGGAGTTGAAGATCTTCTGAAATAAGGTGCTCTTATGAATCCTTCTTCTTCTTGAGGCCTATCTGTTTGTTGTTGATTCTGAAATCTAAATCTTCTAGGTGGAGGAGTGTCCCTGTAATCTTCCTTGTATATATTCATATCCCCTTTGATTGTTTTTGCATAGCTTTTTGGATTTTTTTCTTGCTCTGTTGTTTTGGAGCTTGATCAATTTTTTGTCTGATTGTATCCAAGTCCAGACTTGTCAAGATGAGATTTTTTACTGTTGATAATGTGATCCAAAATTTTTGAGCTATTCTGCATATTTTTCTTTTGAATATCCTTTCTTAGTGTGACAATGTCTGCTTCCAAGTTTCCAATGATATTGCCCTTTTCTTCTAGTTGTTTTTTGAGTACTTCTTCAATTCTTTTATCTTCTTCTATTTGAACCTTCAATCTTGTGATCATTTGTTCTAGTTCTCGAGTGTACTTTTTCTTGTCTAGTTCTACTTGTAGTTTCTTCTTTCTCTTCTTTTCTCTTCTGATAACTTCTATGGAACACATTAATTCTTCTCGATAGCCAACTTCTGCCTCTTCAATTTCGTCTTCGACTTCTTCATATCCTTCTTCGGCTTCTTCATATTCTTCTTCGAAGTCTTCTTTGTCAGAATCGTTTACTGCCATGAATAGAACTCTTCTTGTCTCACTGCCACTGATTTAATATTCATCTGATGATGAGATGTCTTCTTTGATGCATAAGTTTTTTTTGAAATCTTTCTTTGTAGTTATTTTGCCTTTATATGTGTGTTTGCCTTTTGAGTAACCTTAATCATTTATCTTTTTCTTATGAGTACATTTTTTAGCAAAATGACCAATACCATCACAATTAAAACAAATTAAAGGAAGATTACCTCTATACCTACCATTGGTTCCCTTGTTCAATCTTTTGATGAAGTTGGCCACTTCTTCATCATCTTTTGAGACGTCACTGATGTTGCTATATTCTTCTTGTTCATTTTTCTTTTTCTTTGATCTTTTGGATGCTTTTGAGGCTACTTCTTTTACATATGGATTTTCCTATTCAGTTCTCATTTCATATGCTGTGAAGATTCCATGCAGTTCATCCATGCTTATTGAGTTCATATCCGATATTTCTTCTAGTGCTGATATCTTAGGGTTGAATCTCATAGGAAGATATATTAGTACCTTTTGAACAATTATAGATTCTTCGATTTCTTCTCCCAATCCTATGATTGCATTCACTGTTTCTTCAAATCTTAAGAAGTAGGCTGCAATATTCTCATCTTCCTTCATTTTTAGTTGTTCGAACAGACCTCTCTAAGTTTGAAGTTTTGTTGCTTTGACTTTTGTATCTCCTTCATAAATATTTCGAAGTTTGTCCCAAATCTCTTTAGTGGATTTACAATGTGCAACTTTGGTGAATATTGTTTCACTGAGACCATTCAAAAGTGCATTGGTAGCTTTGGAATTATTCTGACCAAGTTTCACTACTTTTTCAATTGTTGGCGGAACTGTTGGTACTATGTATACATCTACAATTGATTGCCAAATTTCAAACCCCTGTGCTTGTATATATGTCTTCATCCTTATGCTCCAAAAAGCATACTTTTGTCCATCAAAGTGTGGTATTCCATTTTTGTATGAGTTGGTACTCTCCATGATCTACCTTTTAGTGGTTAAAATTATTTTTGAAGGAACCTTCTCTGATACCAATTGTTGGAATAATGAGAGGGGGGGTGAATCAGTAATAGCATAATTATAATCCTTTTTCTCTAAATAATCCAAGTGTTATATCATTGTAGAA
>SNQJ01S0026481.1:62817-123329 GCA_010110895.2 Picea sitchensis | reverse complement strand
CATCTTGTACTTGAACATTTAAGTGGGGTAAAAGGAGGTTGCCCCCTCGAAGAGGCTTATTATCTGAAATTATCTCTTTTTCAAGGCGTTAAGTACTTTTCCTGAGGTTTTTCTATGCTATATTGATGTTTGGTTCTTAACACCTTTCATGATCCAAGACACATCTCTCGAGGATACTATCTAGTCCCAATTTATACAATTGCCCTCAATCAACTGATAGTCTACTGCTCTAACCACCATATGGCATTTCTAGGTTGTGGAATATGTTTCTGGGAAGGCTCTTGTACTTACGAGTACTACTATGTCTTCCAGGTATTCTGGTATGGATTCAATTCGGAATAGTTCTGCATATGGGAGTTGATCATCAACTGCTCTGCCACTTTCCCCTGAGTCTAATCGAGACAGGAAATCAGGCCCTACGTTGCATCTTTCAGGATTAATAATTACTTCAAAAGAAAATTCCTGAAGTGATATCAATCATCTACAAATTCTCCCTTCCAACATAGGTTTTTTAGCTAGATATTTTAACGTAGAATGATCAATAAAGAACTTAAAATGAGAACCTAACAAATAATGCCTAAATTTTTGCAAAAAATAAATCATAGCTAAACCCTCCCTTTCTGTCGTTATATAGTTGTGCTTGGCTTGCAATAACTTCCTTCTCACAAAATATATAGGATGATCCATGGATCCATCCCCTGGTTGCATTAAGATAACTCCCAAGGAAATGACTCAAGAATCTACGTGCACATGAAATTCGTTTTCACAATTTGGAAATATCAAAATAGGTGTTGTGTTGAGCTTATCCTTGAGGGTTTCAAATGATTTATCACATTCTGGGGATCATTGGAACACTTCGGCCTTCTTTAGTAGATTTTCCAGTAGTGCAGTGATATTTTTATATCTTATGATGAACCTATGATAGTACCTTGTGTGTCCCATCATGGAGCGCAACTGCTTAGCACTTGTTAGTGGAGGCATGTTCACAATGACCAAAACTTTGGTTGGGTCTTCCAATACTCCCTCTTGACATACTATGTGGCTTACAAAATTTCCATGTGCGACACTATGTAGCGCTACATACCATCATACTATGTAGTGCTACATATTCCTTAAGCAAGCTATATATCATCTAATCATCCATATAGGCTTCTATAAACTTGTGAATAAATTCTCGGAAATATGCTATTATAATCCTGGAAAAAATTGCAGGGGTGTTCTTTAGGCCGAATAACATCACATTGTATGCAAATGACCCCCATTATGTTATGAATGTGGTCTTATTTTTGTCCTCTTCAACAATCCTTAATTTGTGATACCCCAAAAATCCGTCTGTAAATGAGTAAGACTCTTTCCCCATAACCTGTTCTAGCACCTCATCAGTAAAAGGTGTTGGAGAAGGGTCAAGCACACAAGGAAAGTTAAGGATTCTATATTCTACATAGACCCTAATTTCCTTTGTACCTTTCTTTCTCTGGATGACTATTGGGATGACCCATTCTTCTTCTTCCAATAAAAAAATAAGTCCATCTTCCAACATCTTGTCTATTTCCCTCTTAGCCTTCTCTTTCACTCTAGGTTAAGGCGGTATGATCTATGCCTCACAAGATTTGATCCTGGTTTTAATTCAATTTACATTTCTCCCATAAATCCTTTGATCCCTTTTAACTCTGAAAATTTCTTTGGGAACAAATCCTCATATTCCCGCAACAAACTATGTATTTCTTGACTAGTTTTCTCATTCCAGTAATTTCCCACCATAGCTATCTTACATTTCTCTGTGGTCCCTATATTGACTTTGCATAACTTTAATGGGTGATTATAAGAACCATCAGTCTGACTCGGTATGATGTTATGGATTTCTCTGTTCCCCTTTGTTTCTTTAATGGCTAGGTTTCTCAATTCTTCTAAATCATTTGATATTTCCAAATCCTTCTCAATCTTATATCATTCTATGGGTATCTTGTCTAGGGTTAGGTGAATATTAGTCTAAAGTTCTTGGCTATGCTTTGCACATACCACTAAGTCTGATTTCTAATTACTATTGTCTGTAAAAATAATTTCTTTGATTCTTTGCAGGACTACTTCAAGCTCAGGATACTTGTAAACAAGAAGTCCTTGCAAAAGTGATCTTCCAACGGTTGTTACTCATTGGTCTATCTTCTAGTTTCTTCATGCATGAACCAAGTTTTCAGGATTGTACCTAGTGAGTGGGGAAATACCTGAACCCAAAAGTGAGATGGTATTTTCGCAACTTTCCATTGTGTCACACATTGTTTAATATGTGCTTTAGGGTCAGACTCTCAATTGAAAAATTGTGCAACTTGGAAATCTGTCTGCATCTCTGATTCTAGCTTCTCCTTATCTTGAAATCTATAATCGATATATTTCTTCAAATCACCCCAATTCTTGAGTAAGTCTTTGTGATTGGCCCACCATATGGAAGGGGTGTCCTGGAGGGATAAATCCAGTACTGAGATCCTTTGATCCTCCACCACCTTTTCTTCCATGCTTAACAAAAAAATGTCAAGTCTCGAGGTACCATCATATACTGGGTGTTCTCTAACCTCAGTTCCGACCCATTTAGTTTTTGTGATAGTTGTGCATCTTCTTGAAAATATTCTGTATCAGACTTGATGCCAATTGTCAAATGCTAGTTCTAAATCTTCGTCCACTGACTGTATACTTATCCACCTTACTGATCCATCAACAGTAGGATTTATGTAATATTCTCTTGTTACTATTGTTACAATGTACAACTGATCCAAGTCTTCTCCCTCCATATTGTTATTCGTTGGTTCTGTATATCTGTCGCCTACATACGGATCCAAGGGTTGAAATACCTTGATTCCATCTGCCTCAAATGTCATAGTGTCTTTCTTTAGGTCAATCACTGCATAGTTTTCATAGGCTCAATCAATACAAAGTAGGGAAAGATAAGGGTCCTTATCCCCCATGATTTCAATCACCTCAAAATCAGCTACAGTCTTCACTCCTGCAACATCTATTTCCACATTAGCCAGTCTTGCTATTAGGAAAATACAATATTGGTTGGCCAATCTTAGCTGGATTAGGGAGTATGTCAAATGGGTTTTTCCTAAGGCTTCACAAGTATTTTTAGGCAGTATGTTAAAATCAGATCCTAGATCTAACATAACATCCTTAATTTCAAGTTCTTCTAGCCGAGCTACTAGTTTGAATTCTTTTCCAGTTCGTACTTTCCTTCTATGCACTCTCTAAGCATTCTTCTCATGAAGATTAGTCCTTATTCTTTCTTCTATAGGTTCTTCATTCCCTAGAACTAGGTAAAGTGCATTGCACAACTTCTCTATTAACTGGTCATTCCCAAGAATATCAGAAAATAACTGAAACCAAAGGTCGACTACATTTTGTGGTTGCTCATGTTGTCTCAGTGTGACTGCAGGGTTTCTGGGTGAAGGCTGTGAAGCAGGGACTTGCGAAATCTTAGGGTAAAAAATAGGCTGAGGGGGTTTCTCTTGCATCTCCAGGCTAGGGATATTTTGAAATGCTTCTATGGAATTTTTAAAGAACAACTTCTGCTTCAGAGGATCATCCATGTCTTCTTTAGGTGTTTCTTTCTAGATCTGAGGTAGGTTATCAACATCATCTCCAGTCTTTTCCCCTCCTCAAGTGATGATATTAAGGTTGGTTAGTTGTTCTATAATAACTCTCTTCATCTCTGAAATGATGAGGTTATTTCCTCATTGACGTACCTGATCTACCCATTTTGCAATTAGTTCTTGGAAGTCTTCACTAGCATGCCCATTAGTTCTGCAGTGAGAGCACCATGGCCACCTCAGATGAGGACAATATCTAGCCATATGTCCCTGCTCATCACAGTTGTAACATATTCTTGGTCCTCTTCCCTCGGTTCTTCCTCCTATGAGGTCTCCTCTGGCTCCACCTCCTCGAACTCTTCCCAGTTCCTGAGGGGTTTCATTCACCCTGAATGTTGTTTGATCCAACCTGTCTGTAAGTGCATCCAACACTCTACACTGATTAGTAGTATGTGTGGTAGACATGCAAAACTCATAGTGTACCGTATTTGGTACTGTTGAATACTTATGAGTAATGGGGCACTGTCTCAGCCCATGCCCATGGATTCAGAAAATATCGCAATACTCAACTACTGGTGTTTCTTGGCTCCTTGGAAAAGCATGATATGGGGTGGGGTTATGGAATGGTAAGTTCACATATACTTGTGCAACTCCTCCCATGGGTCCTGGTGAGGGTCCCATCGGATTATGAGGAAGTCCCATTCCCCTCATTTGTGGACATTCGATTACTAGATGTCTTTCTGTGTAACATTTGGTACACCAGACCTGCGATCATCCTGGTCTAGGAATCATCAATTCTTCAATCTTTTCTATAAGTGATGATATTTTCCCTTGTAGTTGCACCACATTTTCATCTGTTGGGGGTCTAGTCACTTGCAGGCTCCCCAGATATGCTGCCATGTCTTCAATCTTCATTGATTGTTCCAAGGCATATGTCAAAGTGGCTATTCGTTGTTTTGTTAATGGAATCCGTGTCAGAGGTAGCAATCCCTAAATATACCATTCTCTTTGATGTTACTCATGCATTGGATGCGCTAACCTCCCTATAGCATCTTTAAATTTTTGGTTGTATTCCTAGGCTAATTCACCTTCCCTTTGTTGAATCTTGGGAAACTCAGACAAATCTTGTTCTTCTTACTGAGGTATCTTAAAATTCACTATGAACCTTGCCCATACCTAGTCAAGTGTGAACACATGACCTTTCATTCCTGGCACTCCTGGCTCAACAACCTTCATGTACCATTTGAGAGTGCCATCTCTCAAGGTAGTCTGGAACTCAACCAACTTATTTGCATCTGGAGTCCCTCTAGACCTCCATATTTCTTCACACAAGAGCCAATGTTTCTCAACATCTTCATCTCCCTTACCCCAGAATTATGGGTATCAAGCAATCAAACCTCCTACATGACCAACCATTATTGATCTTGTTGCTCTTATCAAAATGAAACTTAACGGTCCTGGTTGCGACCTACCATGGGATCCCAATATCCTCCTTGTATTCACACTTCCTGGTTGTGACTGACTAACTACTTGTACTGGAACATAATTATCATAAGAAGGTAGTATTGAATTTACCACTTGTATAGAATACACTTGGGGTATGGGCAATTCAGATTTGGCACCATTAACTTCAGGGTGGTTTTCTTTGATCTGGGGGGGTCTTGTTATCTTCTTATGGAGCGGTTTCTTCTGTTGGATTCCTGATATTTCCTGGCATCGGGGATGAATATTCTATTTCCTCTTCAAGATCCATGTCGGATTCCTTCTCCCTTGTGAGTCTTTCCAGTCTTCTCATCTTCCACAACTCTTCCATCTATCTTTCCTCTACTTCTCCTGGTCCGACTTCTTTCCACAACTTCTCGGAATGTTTTATTGTTTTCTTTATCTTTCTGTGCCATCACTTCTCAACTATGGCAGCTATTTTCATGGATCGCTCATCTCTTGAGTCTGTTTCTTGTTGTTTCCCCCATTTGTTGAAGAACCCTTTGCCCTCTCTTAGGCCATGACTCCACCCCAAACTCTCCCTACCCGAAGAAAGGGTGTTTTTGTTGCCATCTCAGTCGGGGACATAGTCAACATCCCCTCTTCCATCAAGAAAACCTTAATTCATAGGGGGATTTCTCTCAAAATTCTTCCCCTTGCGTCTTTCTTGAAATCCACTTCTTCTCATGAAAAATACTGGTGGTTCTTAGCTACAAACTCAATAATGTATCCTTCTAATGTGGTATTGATCTGGATTATTTTCGGCATGAAATGAGATTGGAGATATAATAAAGAAATGCACAGAGATATTGCAGATACTCAATAATATAACAAAAATATATCAGAGAAGAAACCATAAACACAAAGATACAGTAATACACAATTTCTATTAATGAAAGAAATGTACAGAGACTGTAAAAATATAGAGTGAAAGACTCGCTAGAATGGTGGCAACTTATCTCTGAGAAGAGATGTGACGGCTACTCGCATTTGCAAGAAGATGATTACAATGAGGTTTGAAGGCCTTTTTACAATGAGAATGCCAAAGTCCTAGACATCCAAAAACCTAACCCTAGGAGATGGGCCAAAAGTCATGTGGGCCCGTTTGGGTAAATTAGTTACATCAACTTCCGGGGTCATAACTTTTCCATACTATCTCTATTTTAGGCATATATTAGCTCATTGGAAAGGGTAATTGTCGGAAATTCATTTGGGGCTATCATTAAGAAAATCCAATCTCGAAAAACCTTCATTTGGGCCCTCAAATGGCCCCGAAAGTTAAAATTGCTAAAAATAGTAAATTGCCAAATTTGCGGTATTTTTGAGCCGATTCGAAAAGGTGGGTGGCCAGCGATATCCACCCTAGGTCGGTGTGACCAGAGAATAAATCTCTCTCATGATTGGACCTCCATTCGGTGTGCAATATTTTGCCATCCCAATTACAATTCCTCTTGGCTCATTCTTGGACTATGGAGCTTCTTATGGAGCCTATGTGATCAGGAAAGAAGTTCTTAGAGCTTAATGGAATATCTCATACTAGTCCTTTCGATCTTTCTGATTAAAGACTACCTCACGGTATCTTTGAAACCGCAGGTCTTCTCATCTCCGATTCTTTCCACATGATGGTGTCGAAATTTCTCTCCCACCATTTGTTAATATTATATTTGTGAATCCACAGGAGCATCCTCCCTCTGATTTCCCTTTTAACACAGGTCTCGACAATGGTGTTGGTTGTGGAGCATGATAATCTTCTTGATTCATAGGTCCTTATTTCTTTCAATGCATACCCCATGAGTACACTCTTCCATATGAGGGAGTGCAGAGGGGGGTACCCCTCTGTGTGAATCTGAGGGAAGCGGGCCTCATTGGGGTTAGAGTAGTAGCCCACTGAGAAAAATTTCATATGAAATGTATGTTAGCCAATTTCATTGTAAATATGGACCGTTATTTATAAGGTCGCAGATCTAAGGTAGAGATTATGTTAGGGTTTTTCCCTAGAGACAACCACTTTTATGAGGGAAATGTATTGTGGCTGGGTATGTCATTGAATATTGTATTATGAGATGGGAGGCATGAGAGAAGAAGAGGAAGTTAATGGTTGCTATAGGTTGTATCCTTCATATCTTGGATAATAATAAAGGAAGGACACATTTCTCTGGAACAGGTAGCCCACACTAGGTGGCGACTCCAGTAAATCATGTCTCTATTGTATTGTCTTACGTGTTTTGTTTCCACATTTGTTTTTATTTTATTTCTCCTATGGTCTGTTTTCTAACAGTGTCAGGCCAGGAAATGTAACTCCACAGGAAAGAGGTTCTTGGTTGAGTGGGGCAATGTGAAAGATGGAAAGTTTAGAATTGAAGAAATTTACTTGACCCAGCTACAGGTTATGGAAGATGCGAGATGGAAGACTATTTCTAGAAGGATATATTCCTACCATTGAAGATATGAAAGAATCCAAACTCTGAGAAGGATGGCGAATGGGAGATTCTTGTGAGAAAAGGCTCTAGGAATGTCACGGTGACTTAACATCGATTAGTTCAATATTTTAGAAAGAAAGAATAGCGAAGGTTTTGATGGATGCATTATTAATTACCATGAAAAACCCTCGGCATCCAAAAGGGTATTTCTAATGAAGAGATTATTTAATATGAAGATGTCGGAAGGTGGTTTGTTGCAGATCATTTTAAATGATTTTATCTGATTACCTAATCAACTAGTGATAGCAAAAGTGGACTTTGATGATCATGGTGGAATGTACCTAAATCTTGTGCTCATTTCCGAGAATTTGGAACATGACAGTGCATGGTTGTAAGTAACTTTGTCTGTAGTTCAAATACTTTAAATTTGATGATGTTGTTGGTGTTATCCTTGTGAGGAAATGCAATGGAAAGCACAAGTGAGACATCGGAAATGTGAACATGGAACGGGGGAAGACAAAGGATAGAGGAAGGGTTTAGGAATGCATTGGGAATTCTGGGAAGGAAGATCCAAATCCAGGACTTACAGGAAATATAGAGTGTTATTGTGGTAAGAAAGGACATCTTAATAAAGACTGCAGAGCTCCAAGGAGACAAAGAGATGGACAACAGTAGAGAAATTAGGAAGCAAATGTAGCAGGGTGATGTGTTACAAGATGCTTTGATTCTTCTGTAGATAATATTCACGAGTCTTGGGTAGTAGATTTAGGGCTTCATTTCATGCCACACAGATAGGAAACATTTTCTAGATTATATTTAAGGTGATTTTGGACGAGGTTCATTTGGTTGACGATGCACCATGAAAAATTCTTGGAATGGGAAGGTAAAAATAAAGCTTAACACAATGAAACCAATGGTTGTTGAAAGAGGTAAGACATGTTCCATATTTAAGGAAAATCAAGGTATTTCAATAGGTGTTGGAAATTGAATGTTGTATATCCATATTTTGAGATAAGATGTGGAAGGTCATCAAAGGATGATTGGTGATAGCGAGGAGAAGGTAGGTACATGTATTTATATCTTTGGTAATACTAACTCTTCTATATCTTTAGCCTCTCCTAGAGTGGATACAACACTGGCATCATAGGCTTGGAAACATGGTGAGAAGGGGATCTGAGATGCTTCACAAAAGAAATTTGTTGCGGATCTTAAACAAATTGATTTGGACTTACGTGAGCATTGTGTTTGCTGGAAAACATAAGAGAGTCATAATTCTTAGAGTTGGAAAAGAAAATAAGAGTGAGTTAGAGCTTGTGCATATAGATGCATGGGAACCATCACAAATTATCATCTCTTGGTGTTTCTACTCATTATTATGTTACTTTTTATTGATGATGCAACTAGAAAACTTGGGTTTATTGCATTGACAAAAATCGATGTTTTTGAGTGCAAGAAATGGAAAGCTTTGGTTGAGAATGAGATAGGAAAAAGTTGAAGGGTCTGAGATCAGATAATGGGTGAATATTGCAGCAAGGATCTTGATGATTACTATTCGCCTGGGATTAAGTAGAGAGCAGTTCAAGAACCTACAAAGAAAATGGTGTGTCGGAAAGGATGAATAGGACAACCATGGAAGTCGAGGAGTATGAGGCAATGCTGGTTTACCTTACAGTTTGGGTAGCAGATGTTGTAGATACTTCTATTTACTTAATAAGCAGAGGAGTTTCAAGCTCTTTGGATGGTAGAATTCAGGAGGAGGAATGGAACGGGAAAAAAGGTAAACTATTATTTTGGCTTTTAGGTTGTGAAGCATTTGTCCATATTAATCTGAAAATAGAACAAAGCTTGAGAATGCAAAATCCAAGAAGTGGGCCTTTATTGGATATGGTGTTAATATTGTTTTGGATTTATTATCATGGGATTATAAAAATAACAAAATCATTAGGGGTAAAGAAGTGTCATATTCAATGAAGGTCATGTACAAAAGATGTTGGGGAAAGAAATAGGAAAAAGAAAAACAAGAAGAATACATAGTGCTTGATGAGATCGAAAAGAAATTCCAAAGGAACCAAAAATCAAAATGTACAACAACCGGAGGCAGCAGGTACATCAAACATCTAAAAGTGTATTTAGAAAATATACCGGTTAAGTATACCCATAGTGATACTCTCCTTCGTGTATTTATTGTGACTAATTCACGGTGAACCGGAGAGTATTTATGAAAGAGCAATGCAATTGAACACCAAAAGGAAGTGGGAGCAAGGCATGAAAATGGAAATGGATTCCTTGGTAAATAACCATGCCAGGGACTTGGTTCAGTTGCTTGTAGGAAAAAGAGTATTGCAGAATAAATGGGTTTATGAAAAGAAGAATGGAGGAGAAAAGCGATGAGCTAGACTTGTTGTAAAGGTTTGCACAAAAGAAAGGGGTATATTTTGATGAGAAATATTTTCTCTGTTAAAATGACTTCAATTAGAACTATTTTAAGTCTTGTAGCAGTAGAAGATTTATACTTGAACGATTATATGTAAAAACAACTTTTTCTCCATAGGGATTTGGAAGAAGAGATTTCTATCTTGTGACCCGCAATGAGGGTATGAGGTCAAAGGAAGGAGAATTTGGTATGTAGGTTGAATAAGATCTTGTATTGCATAAAGAAAGCTCCAAGGTGGTGGTATCTAAAGTTTGACAGGGTTATGATAGCCGAACGAGGTTATAGTAGATGTCATTACGATCCTTTGTATTTATTTTAAAAGATAGAAAAATGGAAGCTTTATTATCTTTCTATTGCATGTATATGACATGCTTATTGCAAGGTATAATATGAAGGATATAAATATTGCTCAAGAATAGAAATTAGCCAATTCATTTTGTGATGAAGGATTTGGGTGCTACAGAAAATCAACAGGTATGAGAATAACAAGAGATAGGAAAAATCCCTGTACGACATTTGTCTCGGGGTGCAGTGGGAAGGTGTTGGACGGGTTTAGAATCTGAATGCAAAACAGTTAGTACACCTTTTATTATCATTCAAATTAACTAAGGAAATGTGTGTCTAAGAGAGCCGAGGGAGGAGATAGAATACATGTCAGGGTCCCATATTCATGTGGGTTGGTAGTTTGATGTATGCAATGGTTTGCACAAGACCAGGATATTACTGCATGGAGGTGGAGTTGTGGCTTGAGATATATGAACAAATCGAGTAAAAAAAGAACATTGGGACATAGTAAATTGGATTATCAAGTATTTGAGATGTATTGCTAATCATGCATTATGTTTTGGGTTCAAGCTGTTCTACAAGGATATGTTGATTCAGATATGGCCAGTGATAAAGATAGCGGGGAGGTACCACGAGTTGTGTGTTTTACAATAGGTGGAACTCTTGATAAGTTGGATTTCAAAGCGCAAAGGTTGCTACTTTCAACAAATGAGTAGTTACGCCTTTCTGAGCTAGTAAGAGAGATGATTTAGTTCTGAGAGGTTCTGGAGGAATTTTGAAAGAAGCATGAGAATAACATGTTATACTGTGATAGTGAAGTGCCATTCATCTTACAAGAACTCATTCCATTCGAATACTAAGCATGTCTGGTTGAGGTACCACTTCATATGATCCACCTTGGAAGATGGACATTTGAAGTTGGAAAAATACACACTATATTATAGAGACATATGTGTTAACAAGGGGTAACGGGGGCTTGGTTCTCAGTTTGGACAGAATCTTCAAAATGAAAGATAAAGATAGAAATTTTTCACTATAATCCTGCAGACATGTTAACAAAGGGAGTAACCAGGGAGAAACTGAGTTCCTACTCAGTTTCAGTTGGTCTTCAAGAATGAATATGAAGATGAGGAATTTTCTAGGTCCAAGAAGGTTCAGAGTCCAACATATACAACAATGGTGGAGTTGTTGAGATCAGTCTCCAAGTGGAAGATTGTTGGTTGTGGAGCCTGATTATCTTCATGATTCAAAGGTCTTTTACTTTCAACCATGTTTATACCCCATGAATTATTTACACCCCGGAAGTATGTACACTCATCCACGTGGGGGAGTGCAGAGGGGGGGTACCCCTTCTATGAGGTCTGGGGGCAAGTGGGGGTTTGGGGGCGAAGCCCCGAAAGGAAAATTTTCCTTGTAAATATATATTGTAATTTCATTGTAAATCTGGACCGTTCATTATAAGGTCGTAGATCTAATGGTAGATATTATGTTAGGGTTTTTTTCCCTATAAGGAAACCCTCTTTCATGAGGGAAATGTATTACGGCTATGGTGGATCGCGAATATTGTATTCTGAGATAGGAGACTATGAGAGAAAGAAGAGGAAGTTACAGTGGGTTTGCTGGATAATAATAAAGGAAGAATCTAACAATTTCTCTGGTGGACGTAGCCCGCACTGGGTGAACCACGTAAATTTGTGTCTCTATTGTATTGTGTATCTTCTATGTTTTGTTTCCGCATTTATTTTATTTTATTGCTCAACAGTCCTGTTTTTCTAACAAATGGAACCATTTTGTTGGCACAATATTGATCAGACCAGGGTCCTTCTCAGGTTACCAACAAAAGGTATTGAATAGTCTAAAGTGCTAGTATTTTCATCTCCTCTGAAGAGAAGAAGTCTCACCCAAAGCGCAACCAAGACGAAAGGATAGGGAAGGGAAAGGAGGGTACTTTGGTGGTTTCACAGAACCTTCAATATTCATCCGATTCTTGCGCAATAAAAACTACCTACAAAACAAATATGAGCTCATAAACGCAAAAACTGTAGCTACTTAGGTTGCGAAAAGAATTCATACATAGAAACATCATATGGAACTTATGAAGCATAATGAAGTACTGTAAAGATATAATGCATGAGCATAAACACATAATGACGCAACATATTTCAAAATTTTGGATCCTTCTTTATATATTATCTTCATATATTTCTCAGTTACAACCTCAGAGATACAAACTAGTGCTCTGTTACAGACTCCTGGATCTGGACCCATGTCGCAGAGCTTTATTTACCCAAGACTTTATAGAGATTACATTTTCAGAACTCAAACCCGACTTCTCAACAATAGATAACAACAAGAAGACAACAACCCTTTTACAATCATGATCGAACTCTTTTACAATCATATTCACGACCCAAAGGGCACAACATACAAAAACGATTAACCATGGGTATAATCGTCAGTTTGTACATGGTTTAGAGCACCTCCAGCTTGTTTAACCAGTGGAGTTAAACATACGAAAATCAGTAATAAACTTTTATCCCTTCTCCCAGCGTCATGGTTTAGAGCATCTCTAGCTTGTTTAACAAGTGGAGTTACTTCACTCATAACATACTGTTTAAAAATATTTGTAATCGAATCCCAACCATTAGGTATTCTATCAAAAAACTTCCACATCATCAAAATATCATCATTCCTACGGTCCCTAAGCAAAGCAAGGCAGCTTGAATGCTCATCCTCCAGAAAATGTGTCATATAACAACAAAGCAGTCCATTTTCTACTTTGTCTAGTACCTTTTGCTCGCTGCTTCGATGCAAATATCTGGCAACTATTTCCTTTTCGTGTATCAGACATTCTTTGATCCTTAACATATAGTCCGGATATGAATCTTCTAAAATCCATGAATAGCCTTACGAGAATAGTAAGCTCCAGTATGTTCCAACATGGCCGCTTCAAAATCATTTGTATAGAAATCCATGTCAAGCTCCACAAAAATACCCACATCATATTTCAATAGTGTGCCATCGTTTTTCTGTCGTTCATGCTCTTGATCAATAAGAGCAATCGTTGCATTTTTCACATTGATTCACACTAGAGGAAAGACCAGGTCTCAGAAGTACATGATTCCCACTTCTCTGACTGCAAGAAGGGAGCGTTTTTCAATGAAATAGCGATCCAAATATTTAAAGAAGGCGTTCATCCAATGGACCATCGCTTTGTGAATGTTCCAGCGTTTGAAAAGATCTCTCAACATCAAATGATCATCAATATGTTCCCTTAATTCCGGTAAAACCATTGAATTGATGTACTCTTTAATGGAATCCTTATATCTATCATACATTTCCTCTGCATAGCGAGGATAGTCCTGAGTGCACATATTGTACATGATAGTATACACAATCATGTACTCCTCCGCAGTCACCTGAAACTTGTCATTTCCTTCTTCCAATCGGTTTCTTAACTGTAGAATAGCTTTATAAATAACAACCCATCCTTCTTCCAGCTTAGTGATATTGTCATGCTTGGCGCCTTTTTTCGCAATAGATTGTGCTTCCTCTAGGTTTAAGATATTGCCACTGTGTTTAACGTCATTTTTCAATGAAACTCAATTGTTTCTTTAGATAAAGAATGCTTGGGATCTTAAGAGGGTAAGTGATTATTGTGAGTGGTGATTATTGTGAGTGGATGACTGTTGGTTCATGGTTATTGATTTTTAATAATTCATCTTTTTTTATGATATAAACATTTTCAAATTTTATTTTTAATATTAATTTAATATAATGATGATAATGATTAACTTCCACTAAGATGAATTGGTCTATGGGATCTTAAGAGGGTAAGTGATTACTTGGGATTCTTTAGAATTTTGTTATTTTTGTTGGGTTAAGAGTTTAGGAAAGTTGGTAGTGTGACAAATATTTTGAAAATGAGATCTAATTTAGGTATAGGGTGGACAATCTAAGTGTTTTTTGGCATTCATGAAGGGTTACAGAGAAATCAAATGATTTCATATATGTCATGCATAGAAACAGGGGAATAATGTTTGTTCCCTAGAAAATAACATTAATATGAAATTGTTAAGTGATTTACAATTATGTAGAAGATAAATGATAAAATTTATTTCTATAATAAATTATTGTAATTTGTCATTTTTTAGGTCACAATATTTTCAATTGACCACTATTTCTATTTTAGTGTGGATTGTCATTGGATTTATATGGAGACAATTCAAGAGGTAGTCCATATTGTTGGTTGTGAGTTAGAATATGGGTATCCACAACATTCATGCAAATAATTCAGAAGGAATGATCTCTCAATGATGTAGAGATACATGGTTGATTAGCAAGAAATGCTACTTGAGAACCATTAATTGTTTATGGATTTAGCACTTAGCAATCCTTTCCACCATAAGCTATTCCTTAATGCATAATGCAAGTATTTATAATCATATTAGAAACAAAGCAAGGGATTAATACACATAAAATTCATACACTTTGGAATTCGTATATTCATCAACATCAAATGTAAAAACAACGAGATTCATAAAAAATGTGCCATGAAATGTATGTGTGTGTGTGTAGATATACTTAACATCTTCTAAATTGTACATTTTTTACAAAATGACAACTCGTGTCGAGTATACAACGAGATAGCAAGTTCCCTAACATAAAAAAACATCTATATCGTGGCCTAGATACAAAATGGCAGTAGTTGGTCAAGCATTGACCATTTCCACCCTTGCCACCCTCAGAAGCATCCTAGAAATCTATTTTTCTTCTCTTGCTTGAGGATGCACCTCGATATGTTCTAGGCCTGGGTGTGCTTCGATGCTATGGAGACTGCACAAAGAATACACAATGTTATAATTTTTTTCATCAATGAATTAATAGACAAGGAAAATGATACTTTGTAATTTAACCTAAGACAACTCACCACATATAAAACTATCAATCGTGAGGGTGTTACCTTCCTCCACAATCCCAATCTCTTTACAATGCCACCCTGCATTAGTTACAAGGATCAAGTCAAGGAAATTAAACAAATATGCATAAAAACAAATTCATGAAACAAAACAATTTATCATCAATGCATTATCCCACTATGAATATCTTAGGCATTGATGGAAATTCACAGGAAGATGGGGCACTAGGTTGTACAACCTACTTGGATACAACCTCTACTATGGCAGTCTCTATTGATGGGGCTGAAAGTGGTGGCAGAGGTGGGTTGAAGACAAGTGGGCTTCGAGGGACCCTCACAGGTTGTACAAGTGATTCCAAAACCCTAGGCCTATATAATGGTAACCCATAAGAAATGCCTAGGTGCCGAGGGGGTGTGATGCAAGAGCATCGCCAACAAAGCACGAGTGGAGGACATCTAAGCGCTAGCATGCATTTTGAAGAATTTAATTTTAAAGAAGGTGTATCACATAAATCTTTTGAAGGGATTGTAATTATATAGCATCTTTAATGTTTTGAGGCAGATGATCACGTGAGATCATCAAATAATGTATTTTATTTTAATGAAGTTTCATGCAATACAGATTCGATGTGTTCGATCTTATTTGTCTGTCACAGATATTTATTGTAATAACTTCTAGTAGTTGAAATCTTTCATTTCGATAGGATAGTTCTAGAGTAGTTGGAGGGAAAGGCTCGAAGGGCCCCTCTTGTATAAAGCTTTGTATTGTTGCCCAGTAGAGGTTGTTGATGGGCAGTTGAATCTATCGTATAGGTTGCCATTATAGCTGAGAGTTGAGAGATACTAAGAAGCAATATATGAACACATGTATATTTCATTTGAATATATATAATAGAGGAGCATTGTCTTAAATTCATGGTGTTGTCATGTCTATCTGAATGAATGAATGGTAGATTTTTTGTTTATTTGAAATTCTCTGTTATTTCTTGTTCTTTTGTTTATGCATGAATTTACATGGTTGGATGTATGAATATATAAATATTTAAGTAAGCTTCAATTGTTTCTCTTCTATGAGCAAGTGCAAGTGTGCATCGTGTTCGCAATGAGTGCGTTGACTCGGTCTATTTCGACTCATAAGCTCATAAGAGTCAATGCAAAACTTATGTGTGCAAAGAGTGCATAGCATCCACAGGGTGTGCATGACAAAGTCCACTTCAACTCAGAAAGTTCAACATAGATAGTTTGAGAGTGTGGGTAGGAGGAACCTCGCTCAGTTTCATAATGTTTAGAGGAAATGATAGAGTGTGGAAGAACTGCTGGAAAGAGTGCACAGTCGCTGTCAAAGTCAATATTGAAGGAAGTTTGTTCACAAGGAGTGTGTGACAAAGTCAAAATCCTTTGTATAGAAATCCATGTCAAGCTCCACAAAAATAACCACAACATCTTTCAATAGTGTGTCATTGTTTTGTTATCGTTCACACAGATGAATAAGATAAATCGTTTCATTTTTCACATTGATTCACACTATAGGAAAGACCAGGTCTCGGTAGTACATGATTCCCACTTCTCTGACTGCAGGAAGGGAGCGCTTTTCAATGAAATAGCTATCCAAATATTTAAATATGGTTTTCATCCAATGGAGCATCTCTTTTTGAATGTTCCAGCGTTTGACAAGCTCTCTCAACATCAGTTGATCATCAATGTGTTCCCTTAATGCTGGTAAAACCATTGAATCGATGTTTCTTTAATGGAATCCTTATATCTATCATACTTTTGCTCTGCATAGCGAGGATAGTTCTGAGTGCACATATTTTACACGATATTATACACAATCGAGTACTCCTTCTCAGTCACCTGAAGCTTCACATCTCCCTCTTCCAATCGACTTCTTAACTATAGAATAGCTTTATAAATAACAACCCAACCTTCTTCCAGCTCAATGATATTGTCATGCTTGGCGCCCTTTTTTGCAATAGCCCATGCTTCCTCTAGGTTTAATATATTGTCGTTGTTTATCATCATTTTTCAATGAAACCCAATTGTTTCCTTAAACAAAGAAATTTTTGGAATAAATAGTTGAGCGCAGGAAACAAAGGAAGTGTTGTAATAAATAGTTGATCACAGGAAACAAAGAACGTGTTGTAATAAATAGTTTGTTGCAAACCTTGTATTTATAGGGTTTATTTACTAAAATAATGGTAAAGTAGCCCTAGACGACTGTTGGGAAATCATGTAGGCCCATGCATATAAATAAAGTGTTTATTTACTAAAGTAATAGTTAGGTAGCCCTAGAGGAAGGGCCTTTACACTCACATTGATTTTTTATTTTTTTATTTTGGGGGGTGGGTGGTTTCTCATCTATAAATAGTGTTGTTTCACTAAAATAAGGGTAATGTACCCTGATGACCATTGGGGCATGGTTATTGATTTTTAATAATTCATATTTTTATGATATAAAAAATTTCATTTTTTTTTTTGAATATTAATTTAAAATGATGATGATGATGATGATTAACATCCACTAAGAGGGAATTGGTCTATGGGATCTTAAGATGGTAAGTAATTATTGTTCCCCAATGATTGTTGGGGCGTGGTTATTGATTTTTAATAATGATTCCTTTATGATATAAAAATGTTCAAATTTTATTTTTAATATTAATTTAAAATAATGATGATGATGATTAACGTCCACTAAGACCGAATTGGTTTATCGGACCTTAATAGGGTAAGTGGAGAAAGTGATTTTCATATTCAAACTTCTTAGTGTCACAAAGGTGACACACTCTTTCATCCTAAGGTGTTTTAGGAATTGAGCAACCCCGAGTAGATCGTGAGAATTTGTTCTTATCTTAGCAATGCTTATTTTTTTCTTTATACTTTTCAAAACACATAGATAATTTTGATCTTCTAAATTAGGGTTGATTACATCCTTATAATACCTTAATTTTGTTTTTCCTCTAACTCCTTATCACACCATATTTTCTCCTTAAATTTTGATTTGATGATATTTTAATAGTATCTTTATTTTGCAAAATGGTGTTTTCCATGATTCCCCAATAGTATAGCCAAGACTAGGCATATTTATGCCATCCTCGCCTTAGTCAATGGTGGTAATGACTTGATTTTGAAGAAATTTTAGGAAGCCTCTTGTCTTCCATGTTTAAATTGTTCTTATACAATAGGTATCTATTCATAGTCGTGCTCCAAACTATGGATAATTTACATATGTGTTTTCATTTTTAACAATTAAAACTTATTTTTTTATAATCTTAAAACTTTAAAGTTATAAAATTTATGAGTTACTAATTTTTATTTAATTAATAGTAATAATAATAATGGCAACTTATATTTTAAGTAATTTTTTTACTTTTATATTATTGATAAGAGTATAAAATATGTTTAATATTTTAGATGTTGTCATGTACAAATGTGCATACATAGTTTGACTAGATCTAATGCTTCCATTCCCAACTTTCATAGACCTTGGTCATTAATTATCGTAGCAATTTTGAACAAGAAATTGTATTCGTAAATGGTGGTCATCAAATTCCCTCTTCACGCATACAATGAACTCAGTACCGGTGGGGCACTATTACCTTGGTGTGGTTCTTCAAAATATAGAGTCTAAATTGCTTGAGTGCTTTGTAAACAATGAAGGCATGTTTATCAATCACTGGATAGTTCAATTCATCCCCTTGCACACCATCACTCATTAATGAAATTGGGCACTCATTCCCTTTCTCATCCTTCCGAGTAAGCACTACTAGAAAGGAATGATCAAATGCAAAAATGTACAATGAGAAGTCCTTACCATATTCTAGGTTGTGTAATGTTAGTGTTGGGGCTATGGGAGCCTTGACTTCGTCAAAATAATCATTTTCAATAGATATCCACTTGAACTATGAGTCCTTTTTAATCATTTGTTGAAGAGGCTTGATGATTTTAATTAAGTTAGTTATGACCCTCAACACAAAATTTATCTTTCCAAAGAAAGATTGTGTAAACTTCTTACTGTTGGGCATGGGAATATGCATTATTTATTTGACCATTTTAGGATCTACATAAATCCCATCCTTGTAGATGCCATGCCCAAGAAATTTACCTTCTGAAACAACAAATATTATTTTCTTTTGATTTAGAGATATACTATATTTATACATCTTTCAAAAAAATGATTTAGATCATGTGTGTCATCTAACCTCTTCTTGGAATAGACTGTGATGTCATCCAGGTAGACCATGACACACTGACTGATTGGTCCTTTAAACTAAATTTCCATAGAGATATGGAATGTTGCACCTACTTTTATCAATCCAAACAACATCATGTGGTATGCATATGTTCCCCATGTCATGCAGAAGGTAGTGTTCAATCGATCAGATTGGAATACTTAAACAAGAAAACCCATCCAACAATGAGAACACCTCATAACCAAAGACAAGTTAGGGAATCAATTCCATAGAAGGAACATGGTAGTTATATTTTTCATATTCTTGATTGACATAGACCATGACATAGACCCCCCATACTCTCACTCTCTCACTCTCTACTCCCCCCTCTCTCCCTGTCTGATCTAGTTTTATGAGTAGAACAAAATGAATAATAGACTAAATATAATAACACAGAGATACAGAGAACAACAATAGATATCCAATGAACAATAACTTTTATTGAATAAATGAAATAGGATGAAATTGTAAGACTGCAGAACTAAGAACAACTTGATCGACTGGTGGTATCTATCTCTGAGAAGAGATCTGGCTGCTACACTCATATGTCTGAGAAAAATTATTAAAATGAGGCTCCGAAGAAATTTTTAACATTACTCATGAATGCCAAAACCCTAGACATCCAAAAACCTAATCCTAGGAGATGAAACGCCAAAAGGTATGTGGGTTCCGATGGGTAAGTTGGTACCTCGACTTCCCAGGTTCGTAACATTTTCATACGACCTCCGTTTTAGGCGCGTGATATCTCATTGGAAAGGTATTTTTGATAACTACACATTGTGCCATCAAAATTTGACTTTGACTACAATTTGACTATGGCAAGCCAAAAAAACATTGTTTAGGGTCCCAAAATGACCCTCGAAGTACATAAATATGTGTTGAAATGAAAACATCCAAAATAATCCAGTTGGATTAGGTGGGAAACCATCAACCTCCATATGGAATTTTTGTAGGGCTTCAGAAAGCCCCGGAAGTGTAGAACCCACGATTACAAATAAGGATATAAGAATGTGTTGAACTAAAAACTGTCAATAGGAGATAATTGGAATAGGTGGTTGGCCACCAATATCCACCTAGACCAGTCCTACCCCATTAGGAAGAAATGGTCTCCATTTTGTTGAGTTCCCCCATCAGGTGAGGAAAGTTTTGTTGAATTTGTCCCTAGGTGAGCCACTTGCCTTGGTGGAGGAGTTGTCCTTCCTTGAAAACTTGATAAAGATGGATCCTCTACTGGCGAGTGCCCTTGACCTGTGTATCCACTATCTAATCAATGGATTCTTGTTCCATGTAGTCAAGGTTGAGCTTCATTGGTGTCAATTGTTCTGAGATCTCTTAGGTGTCCAATAATGTTTTAAAATATGGTCGAAGGAGGTCCACATTGAACACTTGGTGCAATCCAAGGAAGGGTGGAGTGTTGAGCTCAAAAAAATTTCTACCCATAGCCTTGGTGATAGTGTAAGGTCCATAGTGAAGTGGGAAAAGATTTTGATGGGGCCCTGTTAGGCCCTCTTTCTACAAATGTAAGCAAATCTTGTCTCCCACCTAAAACTGGTGTGGTACTCGGTGTTGATCATGGCGCTGCTTGTACTTAGCATTTGATTTCTGCAAAATCTCATGGACCTATTGGTAGATGTGTTGAATTCCCTCAATGAATCTGGTGGATTTGTTGGCCTCAGACTGAACATGGGAAGAATATGTTTGTGTTGTTGCAAGAGGTAGTGCAACATCAATGGGACCCAAGGGTTGGAATCCCAGCCCCACCCTAAAGGAGTTATGGTCGATGGAGTTATGTAGAGCCATGTTATAGTTGTGTTGAACATAGGGAAGAATCTCATCCCATGTACGTAGATGGTAAGAGTTATACATGCACAAGATGTGCACAATCATTCGATTGAATACCTTTGTTTGGCCATCAGTTTGAGGGTGGAAGGTAGTAGATTTGGTGAGCTTGGTGTCCAACAGTGACCAGAGACTAGACCAAAATGTGTTGAGGAACTTGTTGTTGTGATCAGAGATGATGGTCTCTGGTATCCAAAAATAGACCCACACTTGTTTGAAGAACAAATTGGCGATATCTGCCATTGTGATGCTCTTCTTGTAGGCTGTGAGAATGGCCATCTTCAAAAATTGATCAACTACCACAAATACACAATCATTTCCTTGCTTGGTGGATGGAAGACCAGACATGTAATCCATAGAGATGGATTCCCAAGGCCTCTCGGGAGTAGGAAGAGGGGTGTATAAGCCCTTCTTCTTGATGGATAGCTTGGAAATGGCATATTCAATGCAAGATACGATATGCTTGTTGACGTCCTATCAAATTTTTGGCCAATAATTTTTTTTATGTAGAATAGACACATTTTTATCCACACAAAAACATCGTGCCATCCCACTATAGTGAGACTCCCAAATAAAATTTTCACGCTCACTTGCAGGAACAAAAAGATTTCCTATACGGCACAAGAGTTTGTCCTGAATGTGAAAATCAGTGACATCGTGCATGTACCCAAGAGATGATAGGTGGTGGTGAAGTATGGACCTTACTGATAAAGTTGGGGCCACCCAGATGCCTCATGCCCGGAGGAATAGAGCACAGTGGTGAGTGCATGCATGGAAGGTTGACTGAGGCAGTTAGTGACATGATTTGTGCTCCATGTATTATAATTGATGTTGATATGGAACTATTGCAGGTAGGTGGACCATTTCTGATGGCGGTCATTCTGCAACTTCCCCTATGTTCATATGAACTGCAGAGGCTTGTGATTAGTGTGGATGATTGTCTCATTTCCCAGAATGTAATGTTTCCATTGACGACATGCTTGTACAATGTAATACATTTCCTTGTCATAGGTGGGTTATTTCTAGATAGTATCTGAGAGTGTCTCACTATGGTATGCTACTGGATGACCATGTTGAGTGAGAATTGTGCATATAGCATAGTCAGATGCAACAGTCTCAATATCAAACGGTTGTTGAAAATCGGGTAAAGAGAGTACTAGAGCTAAGCACAAGAGATGCTTCAGATAATCAAATTCTCGTTGTTGTTCCTTCCCCCACGTGAACTTTTCCCTACTACCACCCTTGGTCACTAGGTTGAGGGCCTATGAAATATGGGATAATCCCAACATGAATCGTTGGTAGAAGTTGAAAAGTCCCAAGAAGATCTAAAGCTCGATTAGTGTGTTCGGGGTTGGCCAATCATGGATGACTTAGATCTTAGCTGGATCAACATGTACTGCATGCTCATGAACAATGTAGCCCAAGTATTGGACCTTGTTCATGCCAAAGGAGAATTTTTCCAAGTTGGCATATAGGTTATGCTGTGACAGAGAGCTCAAAACCTATTGAATACGCTGCAAGTGCTCTTCCCAAGTTCTATTGAAGATGAGGATGTCAATTAAATGTACCACCACAAAAGAGTTGGTGAATGTTCTCAATACATCATACATCAACCTCATGAGAGTGGCTACTGCATTTGTTAAGCCAAAAAGCATGACCAGCCTATTGGTTGTGGAGCCTAATTATCTTCTTGATTCAGAGGTCCTTTTTTTCAGCCGTGTTTATATCCCATGAAGACTTTACACCCTGGAATACTGTATACCCCTCCATGTGAGGCAGTGCATGGGGGGATTTACCCTCCTCCAAGGCCCATGGGAAAGAAGGCCCCCGGTAGAAGTTTTATTAGGGTTTTTTCCCTAGAAGGAAACCCTCTTTTATGAGGGAAATGTATTGCAGATATGCATTATTGTGAATATTGTATTCTGAGTGAGGATATTGTGAGAGAAAGAAGAGGAAGTTACAACATGTGTGTTGTAGGTTTTATCCCTTCATTTGTTGGATAATAATAAAGGAAGGACCAGGAAATTTCTATCGTGGACGTATCCCACACTGGGTGAACCACATATATCTGTGTCTCTATTGTATTGTGTATCTTTTGTGTCTCTATTGTATTGTGTATCTTCTGTGACATTTTTTCACCTTTTTTAATTTTAAAACGTGTCACATTGATGGTTAAATCAAATGTCGTACATGTGGAAAACTTAGTCAAGTGAAATAATTCTTAGTGTCGTAGCTTGGGAAAGTTTTCAAATCTATTATATGCCATGTCTTCGAAAATTTTACGAGGGTGCGATACATAAAATTATCAAGGAGATTTTAAATTTGAGGTGTTGTGGTGTGTCATGAAGAAAAGTATCTTCTTGTGATATGTTGTGGCCTTGGAAATTTTCAAACATCACTATGTATCATAGGGAAAGAGTTTTTAGGTGTGATATGTCAGAAGGAATGAAAACTTTTAGAGGAATGACACATCAAGGTTTTCAAAACACATTTCCAAGTCTTTCTGTGTCATGGAGAAAATAAATTTTCATGTGATGTGGTGTGTTGCACCTAAAATGGGCTTTGATGTGATATGTTGCATCAGAAGGAAGTTTTAGTGCAATGCAACAAATAATATTTTGCAAGTTTTGAAGGCTACAATAAGGTGAAAATTGTTGAAAATTTTAATGAAAAATACCAAAGCAATATATTAAGACCTGGTGGGATATGGGTTAGGAGTTCAAGATTCATTAAATGATGAAATATTATAGGTTATATGGTCAGTTCAAAGACCAATTCATGAATGTTAAAAAATATGATAAATATGAAGGAGGGGCCCCAATCCATTTTTCCTTCATCATATAAGAAAGACAAAATGGCATGGGGAAGTTTCTTGGTCAATGGTAAATTAAGTCATTTTAGAAATTTCTACCTAAGTTGCATGGTCACAAGCCATCCCATGGAAATCATAGTTCCCTTGTGATATATATCTTTTGATATTCTTACCATGTGTTATATTTAACTTCAATGAATTGAGGTGAGTATTTGATTATGTTTATTATTTTGAACATTCCTTCCACCTTCTAATCAATTTGATCATGTGTATGAAAATCATTAATTACTACTTTGTTTTAGAGGAGGTTCAAGGTTTCACAAGTTTCAACCACTTTTATCAAATCCAATTGTAGAAAAAAATAATAAATAAATATGAGATAGGTTAAATATCGATATGAGAACCTCCTTATGCTCCAAATATCCCCAAGTTTGGAAGGGTTCAACACTTTTAACTCCTCTGACCATACCTTAACTACTCGGAATACATGGTGTTGTCCTCAAGGTTGTCCTTTCTCTCACAAGAAAACATGTCAATGGATAATGCACATTAATATATGAAGCTCAGCTTGGTTTTATTACAAGAGACAATATGGTGCAATATGTTTGCCTCTCCAATTCCCAAAATATAGTGCATATATAATTTGTGGTGAAAGGGAAATTATTGAGTACTATTAAACATAAATTCATTAACCCAATGTAGAAAGGTTACTTAATGATATCACCTTTCTTAGAATACATAAAATAAAATAACATGAATATGAATAATAACAGGAAGGTCAAACACTATTTTCATATTAAACACATTCATGAGTTAAAAATTAAATTGGCATGCACACAAACATAGATTTGTCAATTCATTCACAATTATAAGACAAAAATGGGAAGAAACACTAGCATTGATTGCTTGAATATTAATTCTTCATTAGTGGCAATGTGCCTCATTCCTGATTACAAAATAAATTTATCATTTATTTTACTACAACAAGGGAACCCACTGAGGAATTTAAAACATCATTCCTAGGCCTTTGTAGATTTCCTTCCCAAAATATAGATCTTACAAAAATACAGAGAGAGAGAGAGAGAGAGAGAGAGAGAGAGAGAGAGAAAAGGATAAGAATGGACTCAATGTGACTCATCCACCCAACATGGGGTTAAAAAAAAATATTACAATAAAAGGGATCTTGACTCCCTCCAAAATATAGAAAAATGATGGGGAAGTATCAAGGAGTAGGGGTAAGAAATAAAAGTAACAATAATGAAACAAATTTAAACTGCTAAATAATCTATTTGGGATCATCTAAACTAGTCAAACAATATAGATAATTTATTTTGGATCAAGAATCCTTTCCCATAGTATAACTAGTTTAGGGTCTAGGAGTTCTTGCTTCTATTTGACAATCTCTAATTCCCAACAATTTTTTTGTTTTTTTTTCTCCTAAAGTTACCTAGTTGCAGAAATCCTAGACTCTTATAACACTATGTAACATCTCATCAAGGTGTTACCTAAACAAATATATTTTTTATTAAGACTATACATACGTCAAATATGCAATATATAAAATCATTAAAGAACATGCAACTAACCAACAAGGAATAATAGAATATTCAAATAACTAGTAATCCATACAACTAACAATGCACAATTAAATACTTAAATTCAAGATACATGTAACATATAACATACATATAATTTCAAGGTTGAACCAATTGCTCTCCATCCTCCACCAATAGATTCCATGATCTGGCTTCAATAACAGAGGGGGAAATCACTCCAAGGGTCTATTTTACACACAAGCAATGCAACCACCTTCAAAGTTTTTTCCCTAGGCAAGGATCAATATCAATGAGGTAATGAAATCATAATCCACGACAATTTTGATGAATCCAAACCGAAGGTGATCAACGGAAAATAAATTCAGGATTATAGAAATTCAATCTAGGTGTGGTGGAGAGGCTCATGGACTTGCAACACCTCCAAATCCCACAAGATTATGGTGTGCAAAGTTCTTACTACCACCTTCAACTCGTCATCACAACCACAACAATAGTGGTGCTCCCCTTCAAACAGAAACTTGACTACCACCTTCAGTTGGTGATTGCAACCACACCAATAGTGGCATCCTTCCCTACCACATTCATTTGGTGATCACAATCACATAGCATTTGCATCTTTGGATTTGGGCCCAAAAGAAAATAGTACAAGGAGCCATGCATATTTAAATTTAGCACCTCTTCAAGTTGCAAGTACACTCCCAACCCCTTAATCCACATAGACCTAGTTGGTATATACATAGTTCTTCCCAATCAATCATTCACATAAAACAAGTTTCTATACCATCCTCATGATCCAGCCAACCCCTATTACACATTATTTTGGTCAACCCAGTGATCTATTGACAAACATGTGTTCATGTTCCCAAAAAGAGTCTTTTACCATGAGGGAAGTGATTGACTTTCTCTTCTTGAAAACCTTATGAATAAAGGTCGTCACAAGATTCATTATACACAAGGTGCGACGATGCATGATCGATGACCCTTGCCCTAAAGCTGGCCTGTGACGTCTCTGCAATATGCTCTACAACTAGGGTGCAATGATGTCAAAAGACTAAGAAAAGGTCAAGTTTCACGAAATTTCTAGAAGGGGATCTTCTAGAATATGAGGTGGCATCCTAATGGTTTGGATCTTACTCACTTCTCTGATTTGGTGGGATCATCCTAATATCTTCAACCATCTCTCTTTCCCCTATATAAAGAGGGATCCCTCATGGAAAAGGCTAAGGTTAATGAAGATTGAATAGGCTAAGAATTGGATGAGGAATTCTACTTCAGTTCATACTTAAGGGCTTCATTTATGTTCATCAATTCATTGTGGATCTTCTTCATTCAAGGTTGGAGCAAGTGTGTGTGTTGGAGAAAAGAATCATCGAGAGGGGACCTTGCGACATCAAGGCTTTGTTTTTAATCTCTACTTTAATTTTAATATGATATAGTGATATGTTTATTTCCCATAAAACTTGCTTTATTTTATTGTATGATTCCTTGATCACATACATTGGTTCCCATTGAGTATATTATATTTCTCTCAATTTGGTTGGCTTGTGTTCCCTTGCAGATTCAATATCACAGGAGCACTGGAGTGGAGAAAGGACGATGATGGTAGGAGAGAGTGATATTTAAATGATATGTTTCATATCTCTTGTTAAATAGTAAACTCATTGGTTAGAGCTTAGGGAAAGCATCATAGTTTGTTCTGTTTTGTTCTATATCTAGGTGGGTCTAGAGAGATATGTTTATGTCAGCATTTACCGATAAGTCCTATAACAAAATTGGTGACCATACTGGGGAGTACAACCTCCTTTTGATTTTTTTCTTCCCATTTTCCTTTAGCCTGGCTTCCTATGATAAATTTCATTCTCTAAGTCTGTGGGTGATCCATATGGACTCCCTGGGTCTAGAAGTTCCATTAGATTTTTTGTCTTTCTCCCAATTTTTCTTCATTTACAAAGATCGTCGCACTCTGTCACATTGACAGCCTGCGATGACCCCTAAATGTCTCACTCTACTTGACCAATCCAGTGTTGCGACGTCACATTGTGCTCAGGTAGTAGCCTGTGATGATCCTTTCTCACCGCATTGTGTCCCATACCCAGCCTGCGATGACTCCTGTAGATTTTGTTGGAGTGAGTCAATTTCTCTTTTTCCATCCTAGTTTTTCCTTAGTCACCTGGGCTGAAATTCTAATTCCCATGTTTGATAGATCTCTAATTTTAAATCTTTCTCTTGATTGGTTTTTAGTGATTGAAAGTCTTTCTTTTCATTTTGCAAGTTTTTACCTGTGATTGTTGTCATAAGGATATAATCTCGATCTTGATCTGGGTGCCTGTTTGAAAAAGGGTCTTTGGTTTGTATGAATTTTGGATTCATCTTATTTTTCATATTGTTTTTTGATTAGGAAACATATTTTTCTTGCATATAACAAAAGGTTTTCTTGTATTTTTCATTTTTGTCTATATTACAAGTTTGATTTGGGAATTGTATTGAGGGTGTCTTGATTTTCTTGGGTTACATTTTCCTTTCATCATTACATCTCTGATTTTGTTTTGAAAAGGATGAATTGAATTCATTTATTATTTTAGTAATCCCTTATAATAAAATTCTTACATTCGAAATATTTGTTGAAGAGAAGAAGTGGAAAACTTTGTATTTCATGATTATTTGGAATTGTGTTCATTTGAAATTAATGAATTGCAATTCGTAGATTTTTTGTACTTCAAAAGAATACCTTCTCCCTACTGTAATTAGAGTTCATTGAATTGAAAAATTTCACATTCATCTCTTTTTTAATTTTATCGGGTCAAGGTCACAACATCATCAGTTTCATCTTCATCTCCCTTTTGAGTAAACAATAGCCTCTAAAACACAGAGTAAATTTAAAATTTATTAGTAACTTTTATTTTCTAGGGATTTTTTTTCACCAACATTAGCTAGGATAGGGCTTTGGTATAGGTTGTAAGGAACACTCTCCAAAGCATCAAAACACACAATAGTATCTTGTGATAGGGAGAGTTCAAATACAATTTCTACATTTTGTCTTGGGAAGCCCTTCTCACACAAGGCTCAAACCTGAGGTCGCATTGAGACTGTCAGAGTTACTCACCCTAAAATGTTGGTATTGGTGTAGATATTGTGCATATTATTGGGGGTCACCTGAAGGTATACCCACAATTATGAGTGGAATCCTTTCAAGTTGATTTCGAGCTAGATACCCTGCCTTTACACGTGGATCAGACTATCGACTATTTCCCCAGGCATCACTGTTGTAGTTGGTAACCTTAGTAGCCTATCTCTCTAGGGTCTTTACATGAGGTGACTGTGGAGGTGCAAGTCTTCACAGTACCTAGAATTGACGTTGGCCAAACTCACTCGGGCTTGTTCGAGGGTATACCCATGATTATGTGTGGGAGCTTGCACCAGGGTGTAAGTCCGTTAAGAAGGTTTTCAACGTAACTTTTCCACCCGCTTTATCCCAACCCCTTCTTGTCTTGATTTCACGACGTTGGATTTCATCACCAACTAGTGAATTCAAAATAAGAAGGTTTGTTTGCTTGTTCTGATTCCTAGATTTATTTAGTGAGTGTTGTTCGTTTTCTCTAGTTAGCTATAGATTTTTTCCGTTCTTTACTTGGTTCATCCAACATCAGCCTTCATCGTTCACGTAGGATGTAAGGGCTACCCCCGGAAGATCTAGAAGGTTATCTCCCTTTTCTTCCTAACTCACCAGAAGGTTCTCCCGAGGGAGTAGTCAATAATGAAGTAACTTCTCAAGTTGGAAGCACACACTCTTTGGAAGAATTTCGAATTTTTTAGGATTCCTTAGAGGATTTATGACTCCCCCAAAATCCATTATTGAGTATCAAACAAGACGCACATTTCCTTCAGATGAATTCATTAGGAGATATTGTTGTTGTTTAAAGTACTGGAGTACCTACTGTACCTAACGTTGGGTTTCGAGTAGAGGAACCACATTTTCACAGTGAATCATTTAGGACCTTGACTCACACTATTGGAACTTCCAATCCTAGTTCCATCCCTTTGATAGTACGTGACCTTTACGAAAACCTAGGAGTGAGTCCTGATCAAACTATGGCATCAAAAATGCATGAGACGTATGTTGCCTATACAATACCTTTAGACCATTTTACTAGAACCACTAGTGGTGTCACCATCATTTCAGTCAAGTTGTTGGTCGATTCTCACTCGATTCTTCCTCTCCAGATGGCCCATTCTATGGTAATCCCATAAGATACCATGGTTTCTACTACGAATGTGGTTATCTCCCAAGCTCGTATTGGGACACCACTTATGTCTAGAACAAATCCATCACTTCCCCCTGGGTATAGATCTTTGAATACATCCAGTTCTATCCCTACCCAGGTTCCATCTTGAGGTTCTGGAATTTTTGTTCCCCCTGGGTACAACACTGCAAGTCAGTTTGTTCCTACACCTTCCCATATACTCTTGGGAGGGCCTTATGTTCCTACTCCAACTTTGTTGGGAGGATCTCATCATCCTGGCCCTAGTGGCTCCAATCCAATTGGAGGCACCAGTCATTCTATCACTTTTGGTTTCCAAATTACTATTGGAGGTCAACATCAAGATGGGGGGCAACCTGAATTTGGGGGAGAACCTCAGATTGGGGGAAAACCTCAACTTGTGGGGAAACCTTAGGTTGGCGTCCATAACCTAGTTTATCAACAAAACATACATGTGGTACAATATCAGCCTTGGAATCTTCCCTTCCAAGGAAATCTACAACCGTCTGGGGGGAAACATCCTCAAGTCTTCTTTCGTATCCCCTAACCTCATTCAACCGTATCTAGATTCTTTGAATCCCACTCGGGGTCAAAAATTTCAATCTAATGTTCCTTTCCAAGAGAACATAACTAATCAACCAGACCCTGTGGGATATTTGCCTCAAAATCCTCCAAAACTGAAACTATCCAAACTATCTAATTATCTGTAGACTTCTTATGGTCCTAGTAGTATACCTACGGGGCTTCCCCCTCAGAACTACTAGTTTCCTCAAGTGAACTGATAGTTTCCTTTTCTAGCCACTTTGGATTTACTTGATTTGTTTAGGATTTTGAATGATCCTATCTTACATTATCCTTATTAGCTATTCATATTGGCCGAGTTACCGTCCAAAATTTCTAAATTTGACGGTCAAGCAGGAGAAGATATGAATAATCATGTTATGAATTTTTATCTGTGGTGTTCATCCAAATCCTTGATGGATGACTCCATAAGACTACAACTTTTCTAATGAACTCTCACGGGTTCAGCAAAAAAATGGTACATGGAGCTACCATGAGGATTCTTCAATGACTTTGACACCCTAGCCATGGCCTTTTTGACACATTACCAGTTTCCAATTCGATACGAGACATGAACCAAAATTTTAATTTCTTTCAAACAATCCTCTTCCACTCATATTTTTTATCACATCCATGAGTGGAGGAGAAGAAGACGTTTAATCAAAGTTCCTCTTCGTAATCAACTATTGGCTGAGTGGTTTACCAAATCACTCACTGGACCTATCGCTCGTGATGTCACCATGGGTGGTGTTGTCACTGAAGAGAAAGCGATTAGTCGTGGTCAATATCTAGATCCCGTTTATTTGCAAACAGGAACGCTTTACGATTTGATCCCTGATGCTCCTTGTCCTTCCACAAACCCTACCCCTACGCCCCCCACAACTTCTCATGCTGCTAATGGTGTGATTGGCACCTATCATTATGAGACTCAGTCTGCACATGTCGGTCACACCAATCCCAAATCTAATAATTATAATGTACAAAATACTCCTTCTCCTACTCCTTCCACCGGTAAGACTGCTGAGGTTAATTCTATTCAATCCACAGTTGTCGGGAAAAACCAAAATAAAAATAAAGGAAAGGGTAAGAACAAGGAGGACAAGAATAATAATCCTCCATCTAATAAAGACAAAATGCAAACTACTGATGAGAAATATAAACGTAAACCTCGTTACCCTTTCCTTATTTGTGGTGACGATCATTACAGGAAAGATTGTCCACAACATGATGAGGTCACTAAGTTCCTCCAAGGGGCTATAAAGCCCTCTACACCTGTCATTTTGTCACAACCTTTCCCTTCTCAACCACAAGCCCAAATGGTCATTCATGACCAAGATTCTCCTTCTACCTCAACTTATGTCCTTATGTGTACTAGTGACTCTAAAAAGAACGAAGTTGCAGTCGCAACTCGAGCCAAAGATTACTCTCCGTCAAAAGAGAAAGTTGATGATATACCACCTTCGTTGGTTCAACCTTCTCCCCCAAGTTCAGCTCAAAACAATACTCTTCATCTCGAAAGACCATGTCTCGATACAGCTCTTCTCCCTCCTCCCAAGGGTGTTGTTCGAAATTCTACATTCAATCCTCACGTGTGTGTTGCAAAAAACTACAACATTTTATAAGACCTTGCGCAAGCACCCTCTGCGATGTCAGCTCTCGAAGTCCTTCAAAGTTTTCCTTCTCAATGGAAGGCACTGTTAAAGGCCATTGGTGGAATTGACCCCACATATACTAATTTATTAATCTTTGACTTGGAATATCACATTCCAAGGCTTCCTTCTCAGTTAGCGTTTCATATCCAAGTTATTGTTGAAAACAAGAATATCTGTAGAACTTTTATCGATGAAGGAGCCTCAACTTGTGTTATGTTTGTTACTTGTTGGAAATATATTAGCTCTCCTTCCCTCACCGAATCATACAATACACATAATCCTTCAATGGTACAGGTTTTAAACCTTACGGTTTTCTTCCTTTGTTGTCTATTATGTTAGAAGGTAAATCAGTCAATGTAGAAGTTGAGGTATTCAATGCACCTCTCGATTATAATCTTCTGCTTGGCCACAACTGGATTGATTCCATGCATGTAGTTGTGTCTACCTTTTTCCATGTGATACGTTTCCCACACCTAGGAAAGTTTATTACTGTTGACCAACTTTCCTTCTTTAATTTTGATTCTCATAGTAGCAATGTTCCTTTTATCTCAAAGACACCTCCCGGTTACGAGAATATTGACGTGGGTCTTTTGAAATATTCAACTTTGATGGGTACACTTCCAATCCCACCACCCGACGTTCCTTCTCCTTTTGTCACTTCAATTAATATGATATCCACCATTGTTTGTGAAACCCCTGAGTCATGTGACCCCTGGATAGTACCTAACCCTGGTGATTTTCTTCATTACGATGACAATATTCCTTTAAGTCCAGTTGAATTTTCTTACCAAGCTATTCAATTGACAATTCCCTCTTCTCCTTCTCTCTATGATTCATCTCATGACCTGTTTCACATGATCTTTCCTATGGATTAGATGATCATGTCAGTCCTGTCTATGGAAGATAATCCATGGGACAATGGACATCATCATTCTATCCTCTTCCTAGAAAATGACACCATAGAGAGTTACCAACATATTTTGACTTTGTCGACCATTTTTGTTATCTCTTCAGTTCCTGAGTCAACACAAGATGTTTTGTATGGAGGGAACTTGAGTAACATTTCAGCTACCTTTCCTCTTGACATATCAATTAAACCTAGAGTCGTGGAGAATGTTCATATCGGGGCCTCGTGTTCTATTGATGATGTCCACACTTATAAACCCCTTTTCCAAGAATTTTGTGAAATTTTCGCCTGGAGTTATGAAGAAATTCCAGGTATCGATCCTGATATCTTTGTGCATGAGATTAAGACATACCCAAACGTTAAAATTATTCGGCAGAGACTTCTCCCATTACATCCATGCAAATATGCTACTATCAAGTTTGAGGTTGAAAAAATTCTTAAAGCCGACTTTGTCTATCCCATGGCTTTGAATGATTGGGTATCCAATCCAGTTACGATGAATAATAAACAAGGAACCATCTGCATTTGTGTGGATTATAGGGATGTAAATAAGGATTTTCCTAAGGACAATTATCCTACCCATTTTATCGAACAAATCGTCGACGATTGCGCCGAGAGAGAAATATTCTCCTTGATGGATGGTTTCTCTAGCTATAATAAAATTAATATTCTACCAGTAGAACAACACAAGACTTCTTTTATTTGTCCTTAGGGAACCTTTGCCTACCAAAAATTACTCTTTGGTATCAAGAATTTTGGCGTGACTTTTCAGTGCACTATGTCTTGTGCTTTCCATGATATTAAGCACATTGTGCAACCCTATATTGACGATCTACCAGAACATTCCATGCATCGTCAAGATCACCCGACACATTTAAGGGCCATTTTTGTACGATGTCATTATTATCGCATACGTTTGAACCCACACAAATGTGTTTTTTGTGTGGAGTCTGACCGAATTATTGGTTTTATCATGTTGATACACGGGATTCGAGTAGACCCTTTGAAGGCTAAGGCTATCCTTAATCTACCTCCTCCTTCCACACTACACTAGCTACAAAGTTTGCAAGGGAAGGAAAAATGTTTATGTCGATTCATCCCAAATTATGCTAAACTAATGAAACGATTCACTTGGCTAATCAATAAAGGTTATGAGTTTGTATGGTATGATACTAGAAACAAATCCTTCGAAGCTTTGTAGCTTGCCTTAACCCGTACACTATTATTGTTCCCCCTAACTATAGCCAAGATGATTTCCTCTACTTAGCTTCTTTGGACTCTACCATTGCCATGGTCTTAGTCCAAGAGGATGATTCACATGTGATATACTATTTGAGTCGGAGTCTCACGACTATCGAAACCAAATACCTACATGTGGAGAAACTATCATTGGCAACTATTCAAGTTGTCTAATGTTTTCGTCATTATATCTTATTACGCAGAACCACTATTATTTCTGATTGCAGCCCCATGCAACATATACTCACTTGACAATTGCTAGGGTTCAAGTACTCTAGATGGATAGTGATTCTCAAGGAGTTTGAATTGGAATTAGAACGTGCCAAATCAAAGAAATCTTTGGTTTTTTCCGAACTGATATGTGACCTTCCCACTACTGAGACAAAAAATGTGGCAGAGGATTCGTTGCCTGACAAATCCCTTTTTTTGAACAGTTCTGATGACGTATGGTACGAATATATTATTATCTATCTCTAGAATCAAACTTTCCGTCTCGATTTATCTAATACAGATCATCGTTGTATATGATATCAAGCCTGCCAATACATCATTCTTGGTGATACCCTTTATTGCGGCAGTGTTGATTCCATTTTTTGAGGATGTCTCACCTATGATGAAACTGAGAATGATTTGAATGACTATCACTCTAGAGCATGTGGCGGTCATATGTATGGGTATGCCACTTCCCAAAATATCTTACGAGCTATTTATTTCTGGCCTTCTTTATTTAAGGATTGTATTACTGTTGTCCAGAAATTCCATTCTTTCCAAACTTATAATAACAAGATAAGATCTCATCATGCTCCCTTACATCCTATAGTTTGCGTTGTTCCATTTGCCAAATGGGGCATTGACTTCATGACATGTAACCCTCACTCAGTTGGGGATCATGGATACATCATTGTAGGTGTTGATTATTTCACTAAATGGGCCGAGGCGATGCCTACATTCGATAACACCAGAAAAATTGCAACATTGTTCATATTCAATGATATCATTACTCGGTTTGGTGTTCCTCAAGCCATCATTACTGATCATGATAGCCATTTTTGGAATTTTATGATGTCTGAACTTACTGAAAATTTGGGTCTTCGCCATGAAATATCAACCCCCTATTACCCACAGGCCAATGGCCAGGTTGAAGCAATAAACAAAGTTCTCATTACTATGCTTCAATGAATGATAGGAATTCAAAAGACAAACTAGCACATGATGTTGTTCTCGGCATTATAGGCCTATCAGACATCTGTCAAGTCTGCCATGGGATTCACACCTTTCCAGTTATTTTATGGTATCGAAGCTATCTTGCCAATTGAATGTGAAATATCGTATTTGAAACTGGTCATTGAACTTCTCCCCAATACCTTTGCCGAAGAGGAGTGTCTTTTGTATTTGATGCAATTATATGAAACCCGTCACGATGCCACCTTATTTACTTAAAATCTAAAGAAATGTGTTAAATCCCAATATGAAAAACATGTCAAGACATGTGTTTTTTCTGAAGGTGATCTAGTTTTTCTTTACGAGCAAGATCATGATTTTCTAGGGGCCGGTAAATTTGAGGCCATGTGGCGAGGCCCTTACATTGTCAAACATGTGCTGGAGAAGGGAGATTATGAGCTGGTTGATTATGATGGAATCCCTTTTAGTGAACCCAAAAATGGGCTTTACTTAAAGAAGTACTATGCTTGAGTCATTTTTTGCATGAGTTCTTGTATTTTAGTGTATCATACTCTTGTGTGCTTTTTCGTTGTTTGGTTTCAACCTTCAAATGATTACCTTGCATTGTTCTTGGTTTCCAAATGTTGGTGTCTTCGCTACCCTACATTTGTTTCATTGATGGTGCTAGTCGCATCACTCAAAACTTAGCATATGCTACTTGGGCAATCTATGCACCTACAGATGAATTGATTAGTCTACACGGTGTTTTGCTTGGTCGTGCAACTAACAATATCGTGGAATAAAATGTTGTCATCGAATTATTGATCGACGTTGTTTCACTTGGAATCTGTCACCTTATTGTATGACTCGATTCGTAGTTAGTAGTCCTATAGTTGAGTAATGTCTACCCCATTCGAAGTCCTACATTGTTAAGGGTATATTTACGAATTCTCCACTTGGAACGTCATTTTGATTATATTTAATATCAACACATTCCTAGATGTCTAAATACATTAACAGATGTTGTGGCTAATTATGTGTTAGACAAACAATTGAGACATTTATAAAATCCAATCACACTTTTTATATAGAACAAGTAAGCTGGTAGAAGCCTCATATATATATAATGATAAAAGTGTTGCAAAAAGTGTTTTATTTTGAAGATCAAAATATCAAAAATGTGAAGCACATGGCTTCATATAGAAATAGAGCATCAAGGATGTTGCTCACTATAACATGTGACTTCCTGTGCTACTCTACGGAGTAGTCAACCAATGGAAGAAGATACGCTCACTGTGTGGCACTGATAATGCCTCGGGATATCGTCAATGGAGGCATTTGAGATGTTCATCGTGAGCCCCTCCAAGTTCTGTTCTATAGTCTTGTAGTCGGAAAAAACTACTCCTGCTATGTCAACTCTTTCCCCTTGTCTCTGGATAGGGGATGGACCTAGAGGATGATAAGGTCCCACGTCTGCATCATCAAAGTGCATTTGATTAGTCAACGGATAAAGAACATAAAAAAAAATTATATTAAAAAATCACAAAACATTATAAAAAAAAAATGTCCGTATTACATATGCCCCCCCATTGGGAACCCTTGGGAAGAGATAAATCGAAATCTCCTTGGAAGTCTAATATGACATAGGCATAGTCATCGACCATGAGCATCTRATTTCTCAACTAGTTGAAGAAAACATCGTTATATATAACGATAGGACCAATTGCATGCCGTGCCATGAGGTTGACCCACCTCTTCATTCTTGGATCCTATGGGGTAGTTATACCTCACTCTACCTATAAGAGAAATATTAGGACCCTCTCCAGGAAGAAGGACACTAAAATCGACCCGTATCCAAACTGTTTCAGGTCACCACTCTTGCACTTGGTCAATTTGTTTTTCATTCTTTTGAGAACCCCTTCACACGAGTTGAAAACTCGGGGCTCCATACATTCCAGTGCATACTGGAAATAGATCTTAAGATCCATATGGGGAGCTACACTCCCTTCCATGCATGTGATGGTGTAGAGGATGGTCCAGAGGGGAAAGTCTTGGACGTCTCTTATAGTGACTTTACCTCTATGCTTCTGAGTACCTACACACAATGCTCGCTGATATAGTGGTTCATGGGCGAACCTCCACCTCTGCTTCCCGTAAGTGTGACTCGGGACCTACAATGAGATAGCCCGGTCAAGAAGTAGATATCATCAATATCTATCATAAGAATGTGATCACCCACACGAAATTCCTATTCGTTCACATCCCACATGTGAACTAGGTATTCAAGCAATCTCAGTTGGGCCCTCATACCCTGGTGTTATAACCCTAAATTGCACCACACATGCTTACCTGGCATCAGGCCAACTCATATACCTTCATTGCCAAAACATTTGTTGAACAACCTCTTTAAAAATCCTCTTGGGTAAAGGTACACGCGCCCTAACCCACTACTGCATGCGGGTGAACGCTGGCAGGCCTACTACAGCCCGCGTTTACCTAACAAAGCATAAAAATAGGAAAGTTTCCGACGGGAAAAAAATCTATGGGTCAGTTAACTGAAACTCCTAGCCATGCATGGCCGAGAGTTCGTCCAAAACTCTAGCTCCTTCTAGCCTATAAAAGAAGGGGTAGGGGTACTATTTGGAAGAGGAAAATTATAGCAAAGAAACTCTGCCCATTTGCCAAATCCATTTGTCCCAACCCTTTTGCCTTTCCTCAAGCCTAAGGAGAATTAATGCAAATCAGTTGGAGGACAAAAGAATAGGAGGAGCCCAGGATCAGGATCAAGGAGCGGTGGCCGGTCTCGACTTTGATTGTAAGTTGATTCATTTTGAAAATAACAAAAGAATACTTTTCCCATCCCAATGCATGAGTTATCTATGATATGTTTAATTTATGCTTAATTTCTAACCCTCAAGTAGAAAAATAGCCTGCATGCGTAGTGTTTTGTCTTGATTGCAGGTTAACTTTGGAAGGAGCAGCACAAGTAAGCGAGCAAAGCGTAACGGAGGATCTATGCCAAACATCAGTAAAAAGGTTAGTAGTTCCTTTCCATGCATGTGTCTTGAAAGAGGGGTCTAAGTTTTGGGTGGTAGGTTAAAAGGTCATTTCTTTACGATCAAAATCTGCATGCAAGTCTGACCCTAGTTTGCTAGTCCGTAGTGTATTATTTCCCAAAAACACCTGGATCTTAAAGAATTTTAACAATCCACACTACCAAAGGGAATTTACCATTCCAGGGTCATTCCTGACAAAGTAGTCTTCCTCCTCATGCTCTCTCTCTCATGCTATTCCAACATTTTTAATGTGGAAAACCTGCAATGGAACATCAAAGAGAGATTAACACCATTATATTCTTCCTTGGAATTTTTTTATTGGAAAATCTATCTTAAAAAAATTTTGAGTTGCGCACATCGCACGACAGAGAATCTACACAGTGCGGAGTCGTCACATGCCATCTTTAAGGCCGCATGAGATGAACCTAGATCGTCATAGGGCCTGATATAGGGCACCTGCGATGACCCTCGTGCATAGGTACCCTCAAAAACTTAACTAAAAATCCTATTTCTAACCAAAGAAAAATGAATTTTGATCCATGGAAAGTTGAAAGAGATGAAAATTACTTGTTCTGTGGAGACCATTCGTCAAATGATCAAACGTTCCCTCCACAATATGCAGTGGAAAATCAAGGTAAATAGAGGGTTTTGGGACAAAGTTTAGGTGAAATAAAAAATGGAATAGTGAACTAAAGATTTACCCATTTTTATTATTTTTTCACTTTTTCATTTATATTTTATATTATTTTATATCTTTCAACTAAACCCTAAAGTCCTAACGACTTTGCAAGTGTTTTATTTTTGCAGATAAAAAGTCTAGGATTGAACCGTTGAAACAAGGATTCATTTTTTGGTTTGTTTTTGATGCATTTGTACACATGTACAGATCCTTTTAGCATTTTTTAGGAAACAATTTGAGCAATTCTTGATTCTTTCTCACGCTCGTGAAACCATGAGAATGTAATCGAGTAGTCTTTTGTCATTTTTTTTAACTCGTAATGGTAAGATGAAAAATGAAACCCATGGAGTATCCTTTAAGCTCTTTTCACGCTTCGTAAAAACAAAATGATTGTCGAGCAACCTTGTTATTTTCACGCTCGTAAAAGTGTTTGAAGAAAACATTTGATGAGTGGTAGGTTATCACTTTTTCGGTCTCATCGAATTAATTTATGAAAAAGAACTGATGAAGTTCTCTTTAAGTGTTTTCAGACTCTCTAAACCTGAAAAAACCCCGAGTTTTCTCTCTTTGGACTCATTAAACAAACATCGAAAGACCCATATGGGATCAAACCACTCCTTCTTAGGGTTCGTTAAACATACTCTGAGGGACTTATCTGAAGGATGATCTTACATCAACAAGCATATTTTATCCTCCTCAAGATTGCATAAAAATAAAGAGGTACTCACCAAAAATGGTGGGGGAGAATTGGGAAAGAAATGCCTCTGTATTTGTGTTAGTGGAAGTAAGAGTCGCTCTTGAACATGGAACCCCTCTTTGTCATTGTGTTTGGGTTAGGAAATCCATTTGTCTCTCGTTTGACCATATGCATTTCCATATGTCGGGTCCTCCTTGAGTCAATGCTAAAAAGACTATTGTCATGTCATTCATATGTTCAAGAGAAGTCCAACGTAAATAAGCCTTCTATCGAGTCGACCATATGCAATTATAAATTTTCTACCATGTCATCCTTCCCTGTGTTATTTTTTAATCACTTAATACTATGATATACTTCAAATACGTTACTTATTTCGTGCCATTGATGGGGGATACATTAAGGCCCTCCTCTGACAAGTCTTTTCCTGTCGACTTCAGATCATTATCCAGGAACAATACTTAGAAATCATTTAGTACCTTAGAGCTTGCATGCCTCAATTGCAGGTCTCTTCGCTTTCAACAGTGGGTTCACATCATTGACACAATATTGGGAGATTCCATCGAGTGTTTGACCTCAAATCATTTATTCACATTCCTTGGGTTGTACTAGGGTACCTTGGGAGTAATTGACATCAATATTTATTTCCCTCACACTTGTTAATGGTTCTCATCATTGATTGGTAATCAAGTGGTTTCTACCATGTTCGAATTCAACACCTGTAATCGCATGGTTAGATTCATACTTAGGGATGATGGAAATGAAGACCCTCGATCTCACCATTTTGATCCATGTTGCGATGGAGTATTTATGATTTGTATTGACATATAGATCCACTGTGTATGTCTCGTGGCTATGTATGAATTTGAGTCATTGTTAAAAGTGTATATCCACAGTGTATTACTGGTGGCTATATCGATTCATAATGACATGGATCCACAGTGTATATTTAGTGGCCATGACTCACTGGACATTTTGTAAACTGAGTATGGGAATTCCTACCTCATACAATGGTATATTATTATGTTGATGCTTGACTGTTTGCAGGTTCCCGACACACACACACATTCTACAAGGTATTTTGGTTGTCATGAGTTCCAGTATCATACTTTGGGGGGCATTCTGTTACACATTATTTTGGTCACCCCAGTGATCCATTGACAAACATGTTTTCATGTTCCCAAAAAGAGTATTTTACCATGAGGGAAGTGACTGACTTTCTCTTATTGAAAACCTTATGAAGAAAGGTCATTGCAGGCTGTATTATACACAGGGTGTGATGATGCTTGATCGTCACCCCCTTCCATGAATATGGCCTACGATGTCTCTGTGGTCTACTCTATAGCTAGCATGTGACGATGTCAAAAGACTAAGAAAAGGTCAAGTTTCATGAAAGTTCTAGAAGGGGATCTTCTAGAAAATTAGGTGGCATGTGAATGGTTTGGATCTTACTCGCTTCTCTGATTTGGTGGGATCATCCTAATCTCTTCAACCATATCTCTTTCCCCTATACAAAAAGGGATTTCTCATGGAAAAGGCTAAGATTAATGAAGATTGAATAGGATAAGAATTCGATGAGGAATTCTACTTTAGTTCATACTTAAGGGATTCATTTTAGTTCATAAAGTCACTGTGGATCTTCTTCATTCAAGGTTAGAGAAAGTGTGTGTATTGGAGAAAAGATTCATCGAGAGGGGACCTTGCAAAATCAAGGATTTGGTTGTAATCTCCACTTTCATTTTAATATGATACAGTGATATGTTTCTTTCCCATAAAACTTGATTTGTTTTATTGTATGATTCCTTGATCACATACATAGGTTCTTGTTGAGTATAGTATATTGCTTTCACTTTGTTTGGCTTATGTTCCCTTGCAGACTCAATATCATAGGAGCACAAGAGTGGAGATAGGACACAATGGCAGGAGAGAGTGATATTTAAATGATATGTTTCATATCTCTTGTTAAATAGTAAAATCAATGGTTAGAGCTTAGGTAAAACATCATATTTTGTTTTGTTTTGTTCTAGATCTAGGTGGATCTAGGGAGATCTATTTATGTCAACATTTACCGATAAGTCCCATAACAACCCATACCATGCACAATCATTTTCCTTTATAATTCCTCTTAATGTAGCATCTTTCCAAGATTGTCTCTTGGCCTTCCCTTCTTCCATGCAAAGGCGAATTTGGCCTTGATGGTGAATTTACAAGTGTCCAAAACAAGGAAAGAGTGAAATAGAATCCTTTACCCTTCTACCCATTTACCCAAGTTAACTTTGGAGGTTATTTTCACAAGTATTTTCCCATTTCCCAAGCTTGTAGGAAGTAGCATCAAATATTCATCCTCATTGAGACAAGATCCCTTCCCTTGAGTGAATTTCCTCTTTGTCCACCAAATATTCAAACTATAATAGATTATTCCATCCAAGATACCAAAGTATACATAAAACATCATCATAATAAATTGCATGAATGTAACACACCCACAATAGGGCATAATTTTTTTTTCTTTTCTTAAAGGACAGATTCTCCATTCATGGTTTCTAATTTGGAAATTCGGGGAACCAGTCCAACCTCCCGGTCAAGGATCTCCGATTCTAAAGCCAAAAAACTCTTTGAGATCCTGATGGTCTCGCTCTGTAATTAAACGCATACCCTTTTGAATTCCGGGAGAAGGTCTAATGGTACCTGCGACGTCCTCTTCGTGCTTGGGGAATCTCTGAGTTTGGGTGCTATCCCCTTTTTTGAGAAGCCCCTCCTTAAGGTGAACTTGAGAGATAAAATCATGAAAACACATAACTGCAGGTGCATCCAAAGGCGGTTTGAAACCATACTACCTTTCGGCCTGCAATTCTCCTTGAGCCTCCACATGTCCTTTCTTCAAAACCGTGGTTTGCATTGCAGCCCACCCTAAAATTTTTAAAGTTTGTGCATCTCTGATCCCCATAATGCTATGGGATCATCGATCTCATGACCTAGACAGTGCTTCTGAACTTTTCTGCTCATATCTATCCTTTTCGAATCTACGAATCATATCTAACCTTCCTAAATCAACAACTGTGATTTATTTCGCGATTTGGGTTTCTGGAGTTTCAACTCTCAAACCCTTCTCTCCTTTGTACGTCAATATTCCATAGTTGACGATCTGCGAAAAACTGTCCTCCTAAATAAAAGGCCATGCTTCTACTTTTGGGTGTTTGACCTTTCAACTAAATCAACGGTCATGTGTCCCTCTTCTTGATCAATGGTCGAGATCTCCTTCGAGTCTTCGAACTTCTAATATCTCAAATCTCAAACTTCACCCTTTTTCCCAATGGATTTTATCTGAAGGATATAATCCACTGACATGTGTCCTCCTCGGATCAATGGTAGCGATCCCTTCATGTCTCCACACTTCGAAATTCTCCACTCTCAACTTTTCTCTCTCCTTGAAGTGTGTGGATTTATACCTGTATCCACTTGATGTGATGATCGAGGATTACTTCAGGTATTTACTCAAAGTCCACAGATTCATTGCACGTCTCTTCTAGATCAAATTCTCTAGATTCACTTTGGGTGATCCGACGCTTGAGATTTACTTTAGATGATCTGAAGATTTAGATTCTTTTGGCTGATCGGACGATTAAGATTTACTTCAGATTTTCGGCTCTCCGAGCTTCAAAAATATCAAGTCTCAAACTTTCCTCCTCCGAAACTCATGGTATCTGAAAACTCAGATTCACTTGGGCGGTCTGAAACTTGAGGTTTACTTTGGGTATTTACCTGGAATCCACAGATTCACTCGACCTGTCCTCTGGATCTGACGGTTCATATCTACTTCAAACGATTCAACGATCAACGTTTACTTTGGGTTTTCACCCAAAATCCATAGATTCACACCACCCGTCCACTAGATCTGATGGTTCAGATCTACTTTGGATGATGCGACGGTTGATGTTTACTTAGGGTCTTTTCTCGAAATCCACATATTCATCCCACCTATCCTCTGGATGTGATGGTTAAGATCTACTTTGGATGATCTAACGGTCGACGTTTACTTTGAGTCTTTACCCAAAATCCACAGATCCACACCACCTGTCCTCTGGATATGATGGTTCATATCTACTTCATCCCTTTGATGCTTCGGCGTTTTGGCTCTTCAACACTTCAGATCTTCAGCTCTTCGACACTTCGACCCTTCGATGCTTCAATGTTTCAGGCTTCAGGAGTTTCAACTCTCAACTTGAAACTCTAGAAGTGATTTTTCCAAAGTTTATGATCTGTTGTCACGTGTCCCTCTGGATCTGACAGCTCAGATCTCTTTCGGCTCTCCAAGACATGGTGACCTCAAATATCAAACTTTAATTTCACCCCAGGCCAACAGTTGAGATTTACTTTGGGACTCCGACTCTCCAGGCTTCGGGAATTTCAACTCTTATGCACCCATTTCTCAAGAGTGATTTTACCTAAAATACACTAGCTCCTGACATGTATTCCCCTACCGATGAACGACCAAGATTTTCTTCAGTCGTTTGTCCTCCTCCTTTTCCACAAACCTCCAAAGTTGTGGATCTTACACCACCTGTCCTCCTTGAAATGGATAGTCCCAAATTACTTTGGGACTTTGACCAGTCCACTCTCCTTTGTACACAAGGGTTAAGTCGCGTGCACTTACTTCCGGATCCAACAGTTACTAGTCCTTCATGCTCAGATCCAACGAATGGGATATGTTCCTCTCCTCTATGCTTGCTTTGTTCACTGGATGTTGATATAATGGTCCAGGTTCCTCTCCATAACCGATATGACGGTTGTTGTCGCTCCTCCTCCTGAGCTTTCAAATTCCTCTAGCTTAGAGGATTTTCTAAGTATTCAAATCCCTTGGCCTTTGTTCCTCCTACGAGTTTGTCCCTTTGACCTCGTCTACACTTTTGAAAAGATCTTATCTCTTCTGAGATTGATCTTCTTTAAGATCTCAATTTCCCATGCACTCCTTGTTTTTTAGGAATCTCATCAAACTCAAATAGAAGGTCAACGACGATCGAAGGTTCACAGTAATTGCAGGGCCCCAACATGCACTCTTTTTATCATAGAGTTCGACCTCCACAGCATTGAAAGCGCTCACCAAACTTGGTTTAACCAGAATCATTGATATTTTATCCCAACGAGATCAACAGTGTTGGTGAATTGTGGACCGTGAACTAGCGTGTCCGCTACTTTTACCTTCACATTCTGCAATGATTCCCCACCCTCGATCTCCATTCATAGACTGACATTTCACAATGATTGCGGGGTCCCACCTTGGCAATCTGAGAAGTGCTCGCTCGACTCTAGTCTAATCCTAGTCGTTGATCTTCCATCCCCAACGTAATCAATGACATGGGTTGATTGTGGGCCATGAACTTGTAGGTCCACTAAATTCACCTTCGCACTCCACAATTATTTCGAACCGTTGATTAAATCGAGTGGCTAGTGTTTGATTCGGTAACTCTAGTGAGTATTTGAGTCGATCTGATGACCAGGATGGCCTCTCCTTCCGTTAAATGGCTCACATCCATCTTCACTGTCATATTCCTAATTCATGGGTAGTTCTAGTGACTTGACTATCATCTACCTCCTAGATATGATGGTCGGGATGGTTCCTGGGCATCCGTAGATCTAAGGATCGAAGTTAACTTCAGGACTTCGGGACTTTGGGGATTTTACCTCTCTTATGATGAACTTGCTTAGTTCATCGAACTCGTGAAGTCAGAATGACTCCAAGGGTTAATTCCCATGCTCTTTCCCATATCCAATGGTCACAACAGACCGTGGCTTCTTCCAAACAGATTTCATCCATTTGTCTTCCAAACAAGGGGACCTTCCCTTTCGATACTTTAGCCTCACTACTCTTCCTTAGCTTTGTTATCTCTGAAAGGCTGAAGAATCCTTCCACGCACCCCTTATGCTCATTCCTCAACTCTAGAACTTAAGTGGTTCTCGGTCTCTACCTACGTCGCAGAGAGCCTGTGCATACGTGCACTATCTCTCATGAGATTTAAGATACTCCCTCCTCCAAGGGAATCAGAATGAATAGAAGTTTCAACATGCATACATGAAACTATGCCCAAGGTTGACGAAGTCACACTTCGTGGATCTAGCTTAAACCACCACAGGGCACAAGCATTTACAAATACAAAACATGTCCAATCCATACTTACTTAAATACACAATTTAAACAATAATAAAGAGATACATTATAACCATTAAGAAAACATACACATCCCTGGGTCATTCACAGTATATCCCATTTCATTACATAATTACAGCTTAATTTCATGGGGTATGAGAATACTTATCTATTACAAGTTGCATCCAACCAACTGACTCTGGGTGTGCACCTTTCCACCCAACCATAGGATCAAAGTCATTCATTCTTAGCACTCTGGCCACCCCCGTGCCAATCCATGATATCACTAGGGAATTTAATCCATCTCTCAGAGAAACTCTCTCAGTCGCAATGACCCTGTGAGGTTTACCAGATGCTTCCTTAGAATCCAACTCGTGTTCGAGTCCTTGAGGTCATGTTCTCGGCACTTACTTTGGGTTCACACATCTCCCTTACGAGCTTGTGATCTCGTCCACATGTTTTTCCTCTCTTGTTGTCTTTATATGTATCTTACCTTCCCTCCTCTGGAAGGTTTCTGACCTATCTTATTCCTTATGTCAGAAGGAAACTCAGGTATGAAGTTTTTTGTGGTACATAGAGCTGACATGCTATAGCTAGACCATGCTTCCATTCATTGGGGGTGTTTGATGATTCAAGCACTCGTCCTTTATTTATTAACTGATTTCTTTCCTCTAGAGATATCATGGCTTGTACTTCAAGGCTTCACCCCCCAACAGTCAGTTATGGGAAGTTTAACAATAACACATTTACATTGTCCACATGCCTTATCATGGTAATCCTATTTTATGATTAATTACAAGCTGAAGGAAACAGGGTGTTACAAGTCCCTCCACCTTAAAGGAACATTGTCCTTGGTGTTCTTTCTAAAAAACACCTGTCATGCCTTTCTCATTCAGCTGTTTCATAAATCTTGATCCTTCTTCCTCGATCAGGTCCTTTTTCAGACCTTAAATTTTGGTCACTTGCTTTCAATAATTCTTGGACAAAAATCACGTTAATCATAGCCTTATGTGAAAACATTGCATAAAATTTCTAGGAAAATTTCATATTGTTAGCACAATAATTATCTGCGCAGTTTGTGAATTTGTGTCCACATGGATGTTTTTTTATCTAGGCTCATTGTTTTTCCTTGACATACCCATTGGGTGCATGATCCCCATCAATAGTTTACAATAACTATCAAGGTTTCATCTTCCTTGTGGTCACTCACCTCTAGGCCTAGGCTCAGACATCCCCTTCTCTGCTATACAGTCCCTCGGGTGATCCATCTTGCCTTGCCAAGGTTTTATCGCACAATAAAAACTACCCATTGTGTGCATGATCCCAATCAATAGTTTACAAGAACTATTAAGCTCTCCTCTTCCTTGCGGTCACTCATCATCTAGGCCCATGCTCAAGCATCCCCTTCTCTGCTATACAGTCCCTTGGGTGATCCATCTTGCCTGGCCAAGGTTTCTTGCATAGGAAGAATTCTAGAGACTTTATCGAGTCTTGCAATCGAGGTGTCCCTCAGACTTGCTCTGTTGAGGCATCCCTCCATCTTGTGTTACCTCAACACAACATATTCTAGGCGATCATGGATTACCACGAAGTTTTCATGGCTCAGAAGTAGCCAATTTTTGTGCTTTTACAGCTTGATAGCCTTCTGGCTCAACGAAATCTAGGAACGAGGGTTACTCTCCTTCTCCTGGCACAAAAATAGTTAGGGACGAAGGTTACTCTCCTTCTCCCAACTCAATCATAGATAGGGATGAAGGTTACTCTCCTTCTCCTAAGTCAGTCTCTATTTCATGCGATCGGATTATACTCTTTCTCACAGTTCTCCCGTGAACCTAAGAGATCGGTTTCTTGTCTTTTCACTCTTCACAGATATTTCCCTTTCACCTGTATCATAGGTATACAGAAATTCATGAGACGTCATAAATTTTTAAATTCAAAAATTTTCTTGTAAATCTGTCATTTGGAGATTTCCAAATTCCACATTCTGTTCTCATATTTGTTTCACATAGGAACTAGATTCATAATTATGGGAATTTCCTTCCCATAGTGGTTTGTCTCAACAAAAATTTTTCTCTTCCTTATGGTCTTACAATGCTTCCATATCCAAGACCCCTTTTCTTCCTACACTTTCAACTTCAATCAGCCAAACAAATTGTTAGTTTCCATGCATCCATGTGTGTGTGTGTGTGTGTGTGTGTATTCAAAACCATACATTCTAATAGTTCATCACATATATATAAACATGAAAATGGAGTCCCATTCCTTGCCTATGCCTCATTTCAACATACCAAACCTTTCAAAACGTAATTCAACATTTCAAAGGATTTAACAAATGTGCCAATATTCATGGCCATGTTCATACCCAATGCACTCTTGCAGTGATTTCAAGTTTGTCACACTTTATGACAGGTTCTTGGCCATGGTGTGTTGGAATTTAACCAACCTCTTCACCACATGTCTTATTCAGTTTCTTTCATTCTTACAACAGGGCTATGCTTCCGTCTACAAGTTCATCACGATCCCAAATTAGTCCACATGAGACTCAAAAGTTTCACACGCATGCCTTTAATCATTCTTCCTCTATTAATAACCATGGTGCCAACACTCATGGCCACCCAAATTTGGTTTTCTCTAACACCTATACAATGTAATTAGAAATGTTGGATGGTCCTCCTTCCTCAATGGGAAATCCATTGTCTTTCCTTTATGCAAACATGCATTTCCTTGAAGCAATTTCATTCAACGTGTTATCTATAAGAAATTTTGTTTCCAATTGTTCCTTGATTGGTCCATGTATTCATGACATATCAGTTCATGAATTCTTCCAAGGGTTACAATAAGTCTTTACTATAAGAGGTTCACACCTCCATCATTCAGTTTCTCCTTCCTGAATCATACCCTACATGGGTACCCAAGTCATACATCTACCTTTCAACGTTTCATACATAACATTTAAGACCGTAAAACATTTCAGAAGGGACTCTTACCCAATCCTTTCATACCTTGTGCCACATAGGCATGAACATTTTTATACCTGTTTTGGTTGTTAGCACCCCCTCTGATATTATCCCATCATTGGTGCTCCATGGGGACTTTTAAATTCCCTTCAACAATCTTTCAACAAGAACCTTCTCATAGTAATCCTCTGATTGAGGTTGTTCATTATTGGAAACCATCTTTCTCAACAATTCCAATCTATTTCTTTATACACATGACATACATCATAAACACATTAGTCTTCATGTAAATTAAAAATGCAAGTACCATAGCATTTAAATTAATAAAACATTTTCATACATGTCGTAGCATATATGTATGCATTTCATCACATTATCCTTAATGTTTTCATGAGTGCAATAACAATAGTTCTCAATTGTTTCTGCAGTAATACAATCCTCATCACTATGGTATTAAAATATTTACTTTCATCAGCGTACTAGCTTTCTCATCCCAGAGAAAAACATGATACACAAGAAGAAAAGAATTGAGGGCTCTCCCCTTCTTCAAATTATTTCTACATCGCATGGAACTTTTTGGCCCAGATGAGTTATTTATAAGGCTTCACTGTCTTTTCTCTTCTTTTGAAATTTACTCCCTATTGGGATCTTCCTACTCTTTTCCTTGAGCCACCTTGGTTAGGCCTCAACCTAAACTTTTTTTGGAATACAACATATTCATTTATTATTCTTTTATTCATTACATGATGTTTTTAAAAATGTAATATGGGATTCTGGTATATATATAATCTTGTGGCTCACTGCTTAATTCTCAGCAGTCATTAAGGTTGTGACCTTGTTTTCCTGACAGAGTCTTCACATAGTTCCTCCACAGGGAACTCCTTCAACATGCAACTTCCTTATTTCATATCCATCACTATTTGTGATGGCCTCAACCTTGGGTTAGCTTCAACAGTTTACCAAATATCCCATAAGGAATATAAACATGCATCTTTGTCATGTACCCAAATTATGTATCCATACATATTCTGGTTTTTTTAACTTACATCCATGATGTACTTAACCATATTCATAATCCTAAACCTACTTGTAGCAGTCATAGTTGTGTTTCGCAACCCACCTACATCTCTACTTTTAAGATCAGTCAACTCAGGATTTTTCACAATCCTTCTCATGTGATTCTCAAAGGCATAATCATTTGCCTCTTATTATGACAACAGAGAATCTTTGCTCATTTACCCTTTTTATCTAATTATATTAGTATTTACTGAGGAAAGGGAATACCTTCCCCCTCAATCTATTATTTGGAACATAAATTTCATGACTCTTCAGAATGGACTCAACCATGCATCCATAGTATTCATTTATTCTGGACAAGAGAAATTCTTGCTTTATATTTCACTCATCAGGGAAACCATATTGTATCTTATAACTATATTCTTACATCATACATGTGCATCACTTGCACATTTAATATCATTCATACCTAACTGGTATTAATATCATGCTTTATATTAGGAAGCTCCTAAATGCATTAAACCCATGCACTCAAGCATAATTAAACACAGATAAGTATTCATCATGATAGCTTATTGCTTGCACTTTTTCCATGTCATTCACACACATGGACATATTAGGCTTCTATATCCTTTTCCCAAGGATCTTACAATCATCCTTATGATCATGTATACACATTCGTGTATAAGTAGGTGCATCTTTTGCACCCTTTTACCTCATGCATTCACTTGATAGTTTAATTTCATCATTAGTGTCCTTAAGTTTGATATTTTAGTCACTTACAGGACTAATCTCATAGTCATATCTTGTATTGATGTTTCCTTCTCTTATGAAAATAACCAACCAAGGTCACTTTCCTCTTTATGCGACAACGTCTAGTAAGAAAACCTTCTTGCCTCAACGTCCATAGGGTTTTTCCCATCTCACTTTGCTCTAGTCATGAGGAGTTATATACTCCAATTTTAATTTAAAGCAGTGACTATAACTGCCAAGGATCCTACCTGATCCTATCAGATTCCTTTAAGCTCACAAAGGTATTAACCATTATATAATCCACCATCATCAGTGCCTGAAGTTCCAACTGCCATGCTTAGAAGCAATGTTACGAACACCCATTCATCCGTCCTTCGGGATTCAACTTCCCTTGATAGAACCCTACCACCTTCAGCTATCCACATTCAAGTCTTATTATAAATGTTAATTAGCATATCCCTACTCTGGTAAGAGTAGTTATCACTTTGACAAAGGACTAAAGAAATTATTCTACTGAAATTCAACAAGAATTCCCAAAATCACATGTTCAATCTACAGTCCTTCTCCTCAAGGAGTCAATGCAGATAACAATATCTCCTTACGCAACTCCTGCATGATCCCAAGAAGGCCAAGTGTTGTAACCATGCTATGATACCAATTTGTAACACACCCACGATGGGGCATAAATGTTTTTTCTTTTCTTGTAGGATAGATTCTCCATTCATGGTTTCTAATTTGGAAAGTCGGGGAACCAGTCTGACCTCCTAGTCAAGGATATCTGATTCTGAATCCAAATGTATCTCTGAGACCCTGATGGTCTCTCTCTTTAATTAAACGCAAACCCTTTTGAATTATGAGTGCAGTTCTAATGGTACCCATGACCTCCCCTTCGTGCTTGGGGAATCTTTGAGTTTGGGTTCTACCCCCTTTTCTGATAATCCCTTCCTTGAGGTGACTTTGAGCGATAACCTCATGCAAACACACAATTGTGGGCATGACCAAAGGAAGTTTGAAACCAAACTACCTTTCGGCCCAAAATTCTCCTCGAGCCTCCATGTGTCCTTTCTTCAAAACCGTGGTTTGGATTGTAGCCCACCCTCAAATTTTTAAATTTCATGCATCTTTGATCCCTGCAATGCAATGGGACTATTGATATCAAGACATCGACGGTGCTTCTAAAATTGTCAACGCATGTCATCCTCGTATCAACGGTTGCGATCCCTTCGCATCTCCGGACTTCAGAATTCTCCATTCTCAGCTTTTCTCTCTCCTCGAAGTGTGCAGATTTTTGCCGCGTACCAACTTGATCTGAAGATCGAGAATTACTTTGGGTCTTTACCTGAAGTTCAAAGATTTGCACCACGTATCCTCTGGATCAGAAGGTCCAGATTCACTTCAGGTGATCCAACGCTTGATATTTACAACGGACAATCTGACGATTCATATTTATTTGGCTGATGGGACGATTGAGATTTACTTCGGATTTCCGACTCTCCGGGCTTCGGAAATATCAAGTATCAAAATTTCCTCCTCCTAAACTCATGGTATCTAATGGTTGATATTCACTTGGGGGTTTGACGCTTGAGGTTTACTTTGGGTCTTTACCTGGAATCCACAAATTCATGCCACATGTCCTCTAGATCTGACGGTTAAAATCTACTTCGAACGATTCGATGATTGACGTTTACCTTGGGTCTTTTCTCAGAATCCATAGATTCACGCCACCTATCCTCTCGATCTGATGGTTCATATCTACTTCAAATGATCCGAAGGTCGAAGTTTACTTCTGTTCTTTGCCCAGAATCCACATATTCATGCCACCTGTCCTTGGGATCTAACTGTTCAGATCTACTTCGGACAATCTGATAGTCAACTTTTACTTCGGGTCTTTAGTAGAAATCCACATATCCATGCCACCTATCCTCTGGATCTGACAGTTCAGATCTACTTCGGCCCTTTGGATCTTCGGCATTTTGGCTCTTCGGCTCTTCGACACTTTGGCACTTTGGCTTTTTGGGCTTCGGGAGTTTCAAATATCAACCTGAAACTCTCGAAGTGATTTCACCGAAGTCTACGATCTATTGTCACATGTCCCTCTGGATCTGACGGCTCAAATCTCCTTCGGCTCTCCGAGACTTAGGGACCTCAAATATCAAACTTTACTTTCACCCGAGGACAACAGATCTCTACCACATGTCCCTTTCGATCCGACAGTAAAGGTTTACTTCGAGACTCCGACTCTCCGGGATTCGGGAATTTCAACTCTTATGCACCCATTTCTTTGGATTGATTTTACCCGAAATACACTATATCCTGACACATATCCCCCTGGTGATCAACGGTCAAGATTTACTTCAGTTGTTCATCCTCCTCCTTTCCCACAAACCTCTGAATTTGTGGATATTACGCCACCTGTCCTCCTTGACAATGGATGGTCCTGTTATCACTCCAAGAAACTCCTTAGGGTTGTAGGCTAAGGATGCTTTGTAGCTTAAGAAACTAATGTGTAGGTATACTTGGAACAATGGGATCACTCAATGATTAATGTAATAGACAACTCATCATACATCCAAATGAAACAGTGCTTTTAGAAAACAATAATCAGATCAAGTATTTTAAAATGAGAGGATGAAGAACACTAATCGTGATTGCCAAATACAAMTGGGTGTAGGKCTTAATGCAAGATAGAAAGAAATCCTTGACTTCAAGTCTATGAGCTCAATAAAGAGATGACAGTCTTTATAAGCTAAGATAAATTGAAATAAAGTACAGAAAAGGAAGCATGAATATTTTTGATATTGAAAGCAAAAGGAGGTTGTAATTTTATTATGCAATAAGAGTCTATATAGTAGCACAAAATGTATTCTCAGTTTGAACCCTTGTCTCTTAGAAAATATAGGCCTTTATAGACTTTTACAATTGGTTTTTAAGATCCGGAAAACTTGGATCTGTATCTAAAAATAGAAAATAAAACTAACTAAGGCAATCGATAACAAAGACTAGTTGCTTGAACTCGAACTGTCTTCTATATCAATATTTGACATCTGTACTTCATCAGCTTCTTGAATCTGTTGTGTCATGGAAAAGGTAAAGGCACCTGTCTTCTATAGTTGGATTTCTTCAATTAATTATAGTCGAAACTTTAGGAGACCGATTTAGCATTTGGTTTTCAAAATCTCCACGAATCTCTGATGCTGAGTATTTTTTGACTAAGTGGTTAATCCTTTGATGCTCTGGAACTTCTTTAAATACTTTGAAAATATCCCTACTCCATCTTTAGCTTTCAAAATTTCTTTTTTTTCTTTCACCAGCTAACTCGCCTTATGATTCGTTGGTTAGCTAGTGAAAGCTCCGCCTTTCACCAGCTAACTGGTTGTAAATTTACCCTTTGCGCTGGTGAAAGATCTATTTTGGCCAAAAAGAAACTTTCACCTCCAAAACTGTTGTTTTATCAAAAACTTAGCATGTCTCTGCTTTATCTCCTTGCATATTCACAACAACYTGGGCTAGCACTTGTAGATCTGGGTGCGACTTCTGCTTCTGCTTCAATTTTTTAATCTTCCTCTTAAGGCGTTTTGCTAACCACCATAAACTGTTATAATCTTTGGTGATTTTCTTCTTTCTCTTTTTGTCTTTTACACTTTCACGAGCCAAATTCTCAAATGTTGCATTTGTCTCTGCACAATTTTCAGACAGAGTTTTGTATCTCGCCTTGATTACTCTTTCTAAAACCTCCTGTTGAGCAATCACTTCTTTTAGTTGCTTAATTTTTTCTGATTTATTTGAATTTTGGCTCTTTGATGTTTCACCTTCATCAGTGGGAGTAAAAGTCTCACAATCCTGTGCAAATTCCATGGAGTGTTTAGGGATTTTAATGGCTGTAATTTCATCGTCTTGCTCTGGCTCTATTTCTGAGTCTGTGTATGGTAGATTTAGAATATTTGTCTTCTTTTCTATAGGCTTCTCTGAAGTGGTTTCAAAATCTAATTTTTTCTTTGATATGTGAGACTTTATGTTAGAAATCCTATCTTCTGGTGGTCCTGGAATATTTCTCTTCTTCCGCGAGCTACTCTGAGGAGTTAATTGATTTTTTCCAGCTCTCTTCTGCTCATTCATGGCCTGAGTTTGGGTTTCAAAGCCTTCCCAAAAAACAAAATGTTGCCAAGTCCTTCCTCTTTGCCTTAGTTCCTCCAGAATTATCGATTTGATCAGGCTGAAATGACAAAGAGTGTTTTTCATACTTAGAGGTTCAGCCCTAATCTTTTTACAGACTTTAGTTAGGCTTTTGTGAAAGAAGAAAGATAAATTTAGGAGAGTTTTCCCTGTGAAATGATCTAAGAGATTGAAATGGTATAGCATCATCTTGTCATACCTACCTTCTGAGGTTATATAGAGTTGAATTCCTTTGAACAGGTCCTACCATTCATCCTCCAAATGAGAAACTGGCATGCTTTTCTTCCATGTAACATTTCTGAATTCTGCCTTAAGATATGCTCTGAAATTGAGATTCTTGGTTGCTGTTGTCTTGAACCAGCTCTGGCCTGATCTAGGTAAGATGGTTGTTGTAGCAATGGTGGCTTCATCAACTATGATTTATAAAGAACCCACACAGGCTTTGTTTCCATCATACGATTTAGAAAACGCTTCAGCTGTTGTTTGGTGGCAACCATTTTGTAACTTTTCAACATAACCCATGCAGCCTGTGTCTGAGAAGTGTTTTTGCACCTCTGGATGTGCTTGTAAAAATGTTAGACTGTCTAATTATTTCCTTAACAATGAACCACTTCATTTCCTTGCCATATGGAACTCAAACCCCAGACAATTTTGCAAACAAAGAAACTGTAATTTGTTGGTTGAGCCAAGGTTTGGCGCTGGTGAAAACTCTCGGTGTTACCCTTCAAATATGAAACCATAAAATATGCCTATGTATAATGCATGTTGTGAATATGAAGTGTCGATTTGATGTCACCAGCTGAGTAGTACCGCTCCTTTACCTGTGATGATGAATTTGAATTCGTCATCTCCAACACCATTATCTCGTTAAGCATGCATTCACGAACACGATCCTCTCTGATATCTGATTTAGACGTGCATAACAGAATCCTCATCATTATTCGCTTTCACTACCGCCTTATAATGATTACGTGACATGTGTTGAGCGTGTAATCTTTTGATTTTTGAAAACGTGGAGGAAACACACGTGTTCCACGCTTTCACCAGCTAACAGTCTGTGGGAAAGTACTCCTTAACTATTGAAAATCACCATTTTCACCAACTAGTCATCAACCTTGCAAGATGCATTAGCTGTTGAAAGTATTTTCATGAAATTTTATAGAAAAGACCTTTATGGATCAACTTGTTTCTAAGATATGAATTTAAAACCTAAGTTTTGACATTAGAAGAAATTAAAACAAAATGGAGAAAACTACAAATAACCATGCTATCAACCACAAAATGAAACCATGGTGAATAATTAATTTTGGGAGCTAACATTTGGCTCCAACTGGGATGGACACCTCCTTGTGAGGTCACCAAGAACCTAGCTAGACTCAGTAGCCTTTATTACAATTTGAAAATTTGAAAAATAGTTTTGCTCAGTACCATTGGGCATGGATTTATTCAAGCGATAAAAACAAAGAAAACAGAACTAAAAAGAATATGTACAAGTAAAACAGGGCTTTAAGAAAAAGCCTTATGAAAAATAGGTCTTTAGAAAGCGCCCGTTGAAAGGGCCACCTGCTACTTCCTCACCTGCAAGATTTTGGAGAACAAAGGTACTGTTCTACTGAACTATTGTTATGACAAAAGGACCTGTCCAGAGAGCATCAAATTTGCCATGTTTCCCCTTCTCTTACCTTGTTGCATCCCATTTTAAGACTAGTTCCCCTATTTTGAAGATATTTAATTTGACTTTCTTGTCTATGATCTCCTTCATCTTTCCTTGGTGTAATTCTATCTTTTCCAAAATTTGTTCTCTATCTTGCTGCAACTCTACCAAATTATGGATTCTCCGAGTTAAATCACTTGGTTCAAAGTCAGTTTCTTGTAAAAACTTTGCAACTGGCAGTGCAAGTTGAACAGGAAATATGGCTTTAGTACCATATACCAACTTGAAGGGAGATGTACCAATTGACTTTTTACTTGTAACCCTGTCATCCCACAAAGCAAATTTAAGCTTGGAATCCCAGCCTCTGGTATTTTGTTCAAGCAACTTCTTTATAACTCTGACTAAACTCTTATTCGATGACTCATCTAAGCCATTTCCTTGTGGATAGTAAGCAGTGGAATGTACTAGCTGAATTCCCAGCTCTTCACATAATTTTACCAAGTGCTTATCTTTGAATGAAGCAGTGTTATCAGTGACTATCCTCTTAGGGAAACCAAATCTGGAGAATATGTTTTCTTGCAGAAAATCAATGATGACAGTATGATTGGCATTCCTGGTAGGAATAGCCTCAATCCACTTTGTAAAATAATCAGTGGCAACAAGGATCCACTTGTGCTGACTACTAGAAGGCGGGTGAATCTCACCTATGAAATCCAGACCCCATTGCTGGAAGGGACCTGTGACCACTATGGGTCTGAGGGGAAGAGATTTCAGTTGTTGTTTTATTTCAAATCTTTGGCACTTGTCACATGTTCTCACAAACTCACACACATCTGAAAATAAGGATGGCCAGTAATAACCAGATCTTAATATTTTATGTGCGGTGGTCTTCCAATAGTGATGTCCTCCGCATTCACTATTATGGAACTCAATCATGACCTTAGCTACTTCTTCTTGGTTTATGCACCTCAATAATAAACCTATTGGATTTTTCCAGAACAATAAGTTGCCATTGATGTAGAAATTCATGGATTTAAGCTTTAAAGTCCTTCCTTGTGTTTTTGTCAAATCTGAAGGGACTGATAAAGTTTGCAGAAAATGAATAATGTGACTGTACCATTTGCAATTAGCTAGGTGAGTTGAGACTTGCATTTTCTCACTTCTTTTGTCCTCTGAAGACTGAACATTATCTGCATTAACACTTACCAAATTTATTTCGAGCAGTTTACAATTTTCTTCTGCCAGAAGTTTGGCAAGGCCTTGACCCTTCACAAGTTTTGCCAGTTTAATTTCAACATCAAATTCAATTAACTTTTCTATCCACTTACTCATTTTCCCATCTATGTCGGGTTGTATAAGCACATCTTTAACTGAACTAGAGGGTATGTAAGCTATTACCTTGGCTTGAAGGATGTAAACTCTGAAAGATTTCAATGAATTGATAAGTGCATATGCTTGTTTCTCCAATAATTCATACTTTACCTCTGCATCCCTCAAGACTTTACTGATGAAGGAAACTGGTTTCTCCTAACCATCGACATTTTTCTGCAAGAGTATTGCTGCAATTGTATCTTTTGAAGCAAATGAAAAGATATAAAATTCCTTGGAGAAGTCGGGGCTGATCAAAACAGGGGCTGTTGTAATGGCTTCCTTGATAGAATTGAATGAGTGTTTGGCTTCTTTAGTCCATTTTACTTCATAGTTCTTTCTTAACATAGCAGTAATATGCTTTGTGAGTTCTGTAAAGTTTGCTATAAACCTCCTGATAAAGTTTATAGTCCCAAGGAAATACTGAATGTCCTTCTTTGATCTAGGAAGAGACAGAATTTTAATTGCTTCTACTCTTTTTGGGTCGACTTTCACCCCATCAGCTGAAACAATATGTCCAAGTAATTTCCCTTCCTTAAGTGAAAAAATTGATTTTTTTGGATTAAGAGAAATTCCATACCTTTGACATTTTAGGAATGTCTTTTTTAAGTGCTGCAAATGAAGTTCATGGATGCTCGAAAAAATAGTGATATCGTCAAGATATATCAAGACAAATTTACCTTTCTCTCTAACGAAAGAAATGTCCATCGCCCTTTGGAATGTCACTCCTGCATTCATCAATCCAAAAGGCATATTTTTGTACATAAACGTACCGCATGGAGTAGTAAAAGCAGTCTTTTCTTTATCATCCGGATGGACAACAATCTGGTTGTATCCAGAAAACCCATCAATAAAGGACATCACCTTTGATCCTGACACCTTCTGCAAAATATGTTCCATTTTGGGCAGAGGGTAGTTGTCCTTCCTAGAGCACTTATTCAAATTTCTGAAGTCCACATAGAGTCTGATTTCCCCATTCTTCTTTCTGACCAGTACAATATTTGCAATCCATTCTAAATATCTGAGAGGTATGATGATGCGGGCATCCAATAGTTTTTTGATTTCCCTTTCCATTGTAGGTAGCAACAAAGGATTAAAAGATCCAAGTTTCTGCCTAAACGGTTTGGTATCTTTGTTTAAGGGGATCTTATGCTGAATTACCTCTGTGTCATATCCCAGGAAAGTAGAACTTAAATTTCGTGGCACCGACAATGGCGCCAATTTGTTATCACTCCAAGAAACTCCTTAGGGTTATAGGCTAAGGATTCTTGGTAACTTAAGAAAATAATGTGTAGGCATACTTGGAACAATGGGATCACTCAATTATTAATGTAATAGACAACTCATCATACATCCAAATGAAATGTTTTTAGAAAGAAATAATCAGATCAAGTATTTTAAAATGAGAGGATGAAGAACACTAATATTGATTTCCAAATACAACTGGGTGTAGGGCTTAATGCAAGATAGAAAGAAATCCTTGACTTCAAGTCTATGAGCTCAATAAAGATATGACAGTCTTTATAAGCTAAGATAAACTGAAATAAAGTACAGAAAATGAAGCATGAATATTTCTGATATTGAAAGCAAAAGGAGACTGTAATTTTATTATGCATCAAGAGTCTATACAGTAGCACAAAATGTATTCCCAGTTTGAACCCTTGTCTCTTAGAAAAGATAGGCCTTTATAGCCTTTTACAATCGGTTTTTAAGATCTTGAAAACTTGGATCTGTATCTAAAAATAGAAAATAAAACTAACTAAGGCAATTGATAACAAAGACTAGTTGCTTGAACTCGAACTGTCTTCTATATCAATATTTGACATTTGTACTTCATCAGCTTCTGGAATCTGTTGTGTCATGGAAAAGGTAAAGGCACCTGTCTTCTGTAGCTGGATTTCTTCAATTAATTATAGTCAAAACTTTAGGAGACCAATTTAGCATTTGGTTTTCAAAATCTCCACGAATCTCTGATGCTGAGTATTTTCTGACTAAGTGGTTAATCCTTTGATGCTCTGAAACTTCTTTAAATACTTTGAAAATCACCCTGCTCCATCTTTAGCTTTCAAAAATTCTTTTTGTTCTTTCACCAACTAACTCGCCTTATGATTCGCTGGTTAGCTAGTGAAAGCACCGCCTTTCACCAGCTAACTGGTTGTAAATTTACCCTTTACGCTGGTGAAAGCTCTGTTTTGGCCAAAAAAAACTTTCACCTCCAAAACTATTGTTTTATCAAAGAATTAGCGTGTCTCTGCTTTATCTCCTTGCATATTCACAACAACCTGGGCTAACACTTGTAGATCTGGGTGCGACTTCTGCTTCTACTTCAATTTTCTAATCTTCCTCTTAAGGCGTTTTGCTAACCACCATAAACTATTATAATATTTGGTGATTTTCTTCTTTCTCCTTTTTTCTTTTACACTTTCACGAGCCAACTTCTCAAATGTTGCATTTGTCTCTGTGAAATTGTCAGACAGAGTTATGTATCTTGCCTTGATTACTCTTTCTAAAACCTCCTATTGAGCAATCACTTATTTTAGTTGCTTAATTTTTTGTGATTTATTTGACTTTTTGCTCTTTTATGTTTCACCTTCATTAGTGGGAGTAAAGGTCTCACAATCCTGTGCAAATTCCATGGAGTGTTCAGGGCTTTTAATGGCTTGACTTTCATCTTCTTGCTCTGG
>SNQJ01S0026481.1:43355-62807 GCA_010110895.2 Picea sitchensis | reverse complement strand
CTAAGCAACGAAAGAAGTGTTTTCACACTTGCAGTTGTGAAAACTAAAACGAAATTGAATCGTAATGGTCGCAAAAAATGAGACTAATGTCTAAAAGCAAAATGCGACAATGATTTGTCGTAATACCACAAGGGGTGTAGGCAGCTTTTTGAGAGCAATCAAAAAAAATGGGTTGCCTGCCAACAAATCCCAACGTGAATACCGATGGAATATTCACGTATCGCAACTTTATGGCTTAAATGAATTCAAACGAAGTACCATAATGGAAATAAAGGTTGTGGATGGACTGTTTTCGTGTGGCACATGGACTCATATTGCATTCGGATTCGTTCTCCCTTTGACCACACAGGGGTCCCCATCATATTGATGACTGTCATTTATGGGTTCTTGACGCTTCTGATCCTGCACTGTTGAGTAAGGAGTTCTAGATCAAACAACACTTAGACAGAAAAATAAAATGAACTACATGTCATGGCGCAACACTTCACACATCGAATTTATTGAATGAATTGACATAAATTCCAGAAAAACTCAAATCTAACTACTGTACATGCTCCTTCGGACTAGAGAAAAAATCCTTTACCTCAGTTCTGAGACATATAGGTTTTCAGGTGAGAGACATTTACCCATCCTGGCCATAGCATACCATCTAGTTGTGCAAGTTTGACTGCTCAAGAAGGTTAGATCTCCGCAACAATAAATGGTCCCAATCAATGCATGCACAACTTGCGTGGATGCTTCTTATACCGACTCTCATAGAATAGGACCTTGTCTCCCTATGCAAATACTTTATTCTTAATGTCTTTGTCATGCAAATATTTATGCCTTTCTTTCTCAACTGACTGATGGAAGTATACTAAAAACATCATCTCTTCAAGTTCTTGTAACTCCATGAGTCTCTGCGCAACTGATTCTTCCTCCAACATGTGTGTGATTTGTGCAATTTACAAACTTGGAGTAATAAATTCTACAAGCACCACAACCTCTTTCACGTAAACTAGCTAAAATGGAGTGTACTTATTGAGTTTCTTTGTGGTTGTCCTGTAATCCCATAGTACTATTGGAACTCTATCATCCTAATCTTCCATGTTTGTGTAACAAACCTTTTTTAACCCTCTCTCTAGAATAATGTTAAACGCCTCTATTGTTCCATTGGCTTGCAGGTGGTAGGGGATTCTTTTATGTTGTTGGATCAAGGACTCTATTGTAATATTTGCTATGGTACTACTGATAAAATGAGCTCCCTGATCATTGGTTAGACTCCTAGGACATCCAAATCGAGTGATGATGTTTTCAAAAATGAACCTAGAAGAAGTATAAGTCGAACAATCTTGAACAGTTGTTTCCTCAGCCCAACATGTAAGGTATTCAGTTGCGGTAATAATGTACCTAGCCTTTGAATTCTTAGTTGAGTTGATCAGCCCAATGAATTCAACTGCCCACTTCTCAAAAGCTTGTAGAGCTCAAACTGGTTGAAGTTGTAATTCATCTCGCCATGATGTCTTACCTACTCTTTGAAAAACATCACATGATCTAGCATATACCTTTGCGTCCTTGAAGAGCATGGACCACCATATTCCATCTTGAAGAAATTTCTACGCAGTGGCCTTTCCTCCCACATGACCTCCCGCAACTCCACTATGGCACTCCCACAGTATATCCTTCCTTTCATGATCCAAGACACATCTCCTGAGGATACTATCTAGTCCCAGTTTATACAATTGCCCTGCAATCAACTGATAGTCCACTACTCTAACCACCATATGGAATTTCTAGGTTGCGGAATATGTTTCTAGGTAGGCTCATGTACTTACGAAGACTTCTATGTATTCTAGGTATTCTGGTATTGATTCAATTCAAAATAGGTCTGCATATGGAAGTTGATCATCAAATTCTTTGCCACTTTACCCTAACTCTAATCGAGACAGGCGATCAGGCCCTACATTGCATCTTTCAGGATTAATAATTACTTCAAAAGAAAATTCCTGAAATGATATCAACCATCTACAAATTCTCCCTTCCAACACAGGTTTTTTAACTATATATTTTAACGTAGAATGATCAATAAAGAACTTAAAATGAGAACCTAACAAATAATGTCTAAATTTCTTCAAAGCATAAATCATAGCTAAACCCTCCCTTTCTGTCGTTGTATAGTTGCTCTTATCTTGCGATAACTTCCTTCTCGCAAAATAGATAGGATGATCCATGGCTCCATCCCTTGGTTGTGCTAAGATAGATCCCAAGGAAATGGTTGAAAAATCTACGTGGACGTGAAATTCATTTTCCCAATTTGGAACTATCATAATAGATGTTGTGTTGAGATTATCCTTTAGGGTTCCAAATGCTTTATCACATTCTGGGGTCCATTGGAACACTTCGACCTTCTTTAGTAGATTTTCCAGCAGTGTAGTGATATTTGCATATCTTCTGATGAACCTGCGATAGTACCCTGTGTGTCCCAACATGGAGCACAACTTATTAGCACTCATCAGTGGAAACATGTTAACAATGACCGAAACTTTGGCTGGGTCTACCAATACTCCCTCTCGACATACTATGTGGCCTAAAATTTTTCCATGTGGCACACAAAAGATACACTTTCTGAGGTTCAACGATATCTGCAATTCCTTACATTTGTCAAACATCAGACATAGTAGCGCTACATGTTACTTGAAAAGGATATATACCATCCAATCATACATATAGACTTCTATAAACTTGTGAATAAATTCTCAGAAAGATGTTATTATAGTCCTGGAAAAAACTGCAGGGGCGTTTTTTAGACCGATTGGAATCACATTGTATGCAAATGGCCCCCACTCTATTATGAATGTGCTCTTCTTTTTTTCCTCTTCAACAATTCTTACTTGGTGATACCTCAAAAATCCATCTTTAAATGAGTAAGACTCTTTCCACGCAACTTGTTCTAGCACCTCATTAGTAAAAGGTGTTGGAAAAGGGTCATGCACATAGGGAGAGTTAAGGATTCTATAGTCTACATAGACCCTAATATCCTCTGTGCCTTTCTTTCTCTGGATGATTATTGGGATGACCTGTTATGCTTCTTCCAATGAAAAAATAAGTCTAGCTTCCAACATCTTGTCTCTTTCCCTCTTAACCTTCTCTTTCACTTTGGGGTTAAGGCGGTATGATCTATGCCTCATAGGATTTGATCCTAGTTTTAATTCAATTTTAATTTCTCCCATAAATCCTTTGATCCCTTTTAACTCTAAAAATTTCTTTGGGAACAAATCCTCATATTCCCGCAACAAACTCTGTATTTCTTGACTAGTTTTCTCATCCTAATAATATCTCACCATAACTATATTAGGTTTCTCTGTGGTCCCTATATTGAATTTGCGCAACTTTAATGGGTGATTATAAGAACCATCAGTCTGACTAGGTATGATGTTATTGATTTCTCTGCTCCCCTTTGTTTCTTTAATGGCTAGGTTTCTCAATTCTTCTAAATCATCTGAGATTTCCATAGCATTCTATAGGTATCTTGTCTAGGGTTAGGTGAATATTATTCTGAAGTTCTTGGCTATGCTTTGCACATACCACTAGGTCTGATTTTTTATTACTATTGTCTGTAAAAATAAATTCTTGATTCTTTGCAGGACTACTTCAAGCTTAGGATACGTACTTGTAAACGAGAAGTCCTTGCAAAAGTGATCATCCAACGGTTATCAGTCATTGGTTTGTCTTCTGGTTTCTTCATGCATGAACCAAGTTTTCGGGATTGGAACTAGTGAGTGGAGAAATACCTGAACCCAGAAACGAGATGTTATTTCTGCAACTTGTCACTATGTCACACATTGTTTGATATGTGCTTTAGGGTCAGACTCTTAATTGAAAAATTGTGCAACTTGGAAATTCATCTGCATATCTGATTCGAGCTGCTCCTTATCTTGAAATCTATAATTGATAGCTTTCTTCAAATCTTCCCAATTATTGAGTAAGTCTTTGTTATTTTCCCATGATCTGGAAGGGGTGTCCTGGAGAGATAAATCTAGTACTAAGATCCTTTGATCCTCCACCACATTTTGTTCCATTCTTGGAATAAAATTGTCAAGTCCTAAGGTACCATCATATACTGGGTGTTCTCTAATCTTGTTTCCGACCCATCTAGTTTCCCTGACAGTTGCGCATCTTCTTGAGAATCTTTTGTACCAGCCTTAGTGCCAACTGTCAAATGTTAGTTATAAATATTCATTCGTTGAATGTATACTTCTCCAACTTACTGATCCATCAACAATAGGATTTATGTAATCTTCTCTTGTTCTTGTTGTTACAGTGTACAACTGATCCATGTCTTCTCCCTCCATATTTTTATTTGTTGGTTTTGTATATCTAGGGCCTACATATGGATCCAAGGGTTGAACTACCTTGATTCCATCTACCTAAAATGTCATAGTGTATTTATTTAGGTCGATCATTGCATAGTTTTCATAGGCTTAATCAATACCAAGTATGGAAGGATAAGGGTCCTTATCCCCCATGATTTCAATCACCTCAAAATCAGCTACAGTCTTCACTCCCGCAACATCTATTTCCACATTCTCCAGTCTTCCTATTGGGAAAATAAAATATTGGTTGGCCATTCTTAGCTGGATTAGGGAGTATGTCAACTAGGGTTTTCCTAAGTCTTCCCAAGTCTTTTTAGGAAGTATGTTAACATCAGATCCTAGATCTAACATAACATCCTTAATTTTAAATTCTTCTAGTTGGGCTACTAGTTTGAATTATTTTTGAGTTCGTACTTTCCTTATATGGACTCTTTGAGAATTATTCTCAAGAAGATTAGTCATTATTATTGCTTCTATAGGTTCTTCATTCCATAGAACTAGATAAAGTGCATTGCGCAACTTCTCTGTTAACTGGTCATTCCCAAGAATATCAGAAAATAATTGAAACCAAAGGTCGACTACATTTTTTGGTTTCTCAGGTTGTCTCAGTGTGAGTGCATGGTTTCTGGGTGCAAGGGGTGAAGCAGGGACTTACACAATCTTAGGGTAAACAATAGGCTGAGGGGGTTTCTCTTGCATCTATGGGCTAGGGATATTTTGAAATACTTCTATGGAATTTTTAAAGAACAACTTCTGCTTTAAAGGATCATACCTATCTTCTTTAGGTTCTTCTTTCTAGATATGAGGTAGGTTATCAGCATCAACTCCATCGTTTCCCCTCCTTGAGTGATGATATTAAGTTTGGGTAGTTGTCCTCTAATAACTCTCCTCATCTCTGAATTGATGAGGTTATTTCCTTGTTGATGTACCTGATCTTCCCATTTTTTGCAATTAGTTTTGGGAAGTCTTCAGTTGTGTGCCCATTGGTTCTGCAATGAGAGAACCATGGACGCCTCAGATGAGGACAATCTCTAGCCATATTTCCTTTCTCATCACATTTGTAACATCTGCTTGGTCCTCTTCCCCTAGTTCTTCATCGTCTGAAGTCTCCTCCGGCTCCACCTCCTCAACCTCTTCCTGGTCCCTGAGGGGTTTCATTCACCCTGAATGTTGTTTGATCCAACCTGTCTACAAGTGCATCCAACACTCTACACTGATTAGTAGTATGCGTGGTAGATGCACAAAACTCACAGTGTACCATATTTGGTACTGTTGAATACTTATGAATAATGGGGCACTGTATTGGCCCATGCCCATGGATTCGGAAAATATCTCAATACTCAACTACTGGTGTTGCTTGGCTTCCTGGAAAAGCATGATATGGGGTGGGTTTATGGAATGGTAAGTTCATAGATACTTGCACAACTCCTCCCATGGGTCATGGTGAGGATCCCATTGGATTATGAGGAAGTCCAATTCCCCCCATTCGTGTACATTCATTTACAAGATGTCCTTATGTGTAACATCTGATATAGTAGACTTGTTGTCATCCTGGTCTAGGGATTGTCAATTCTTGAATATTTTGTGTAAGTGATGATATTTTCCCTTGTAGTTGCGCCAAATTTGCATCTGTTGGGGGTCTAGTCACCTGCAGGCTCCCTGAATATCCTTCCATGGATTCAATCTTCATTGATTGTTCCAAGGCATCTGTCAAAGTGGTTCTTCGTTGTTGCGTTAATGGAATCCATGTCAGAGGTAAGAATCCATGAATATACCATTCTCTTTGATGTTACTCATGGATTGGATGTGCTAACCTCCCTATAGAATCTTTAAATTTTTGGTTGTATTCCTAGGCTAATTCACCTTCCCTTTGTTGAATATCGCACAGCTCAGAAAGAGCTTGTTGTTCTAACTGAGGTAGCTTAAACTCCACTATGAACCTTGTCCGTACCTAGTCAAGTGTGAACGCTTTACCTTGCATTCCTATCACTCATGGATCAATAACCTTCATGTACCATTTGAGAGTGCGACCTCTCAATGTAGTATGGAACTCAACCAACTTATTTGCATCTGGAGTCCCTCTGGACCTCCATATTGCTTCACACAAGAACCAATGTTTCTCAACATCTTCGTCTCCCTTACCCCAGAATTATGGGTATCGAGCAATTGAACCTCCTACGTGACCAACCATTGTTGATCTTGTTGCTCCTATCAAAATGAAACCTAACGGTCCTGGTTGCAACCTACCAGGGGATCCCAATATCCTCCTTGTATTGACACTTCCTGGTTGTGACTGGCCAACTACATGTACTGGAACATAATTAGCATAAGAAGGTAGTATTGAATTTACCACTTGTATAGAATACAATTGGGGTATGGACGATTCAGAGTTGGCACCATTGGCTTCGGGGTGGTTTTATTTGATCTGGGGGGTCTCATTCTCTTCTTTTGGAGCAGTTTCTTCAGCCGGATTCCCGATTTTTCCTAGCATCGAGGATGAATCTTCTCTTTCCTCTTCAATATCCATGTCAGATTCCTTCTCCCTTTCTTCTACACCTCCTTCTTGTCCATCCTCTTGGGGACTTATTTCTCTCTATGCATCTCTCTCACTTAGACTTTGACTGGCCAGTCTTTCCTATCTTCTCATCTTTCACAACTCTTCCATCTGTCTTTCCTTTGCTTTTCCTAGTCTGCTTTCTTTCCACAACTTCTCAAACTATTTTGTTTCTTTCTTTATCTTTCCGCGCCACCACTTCTCAACTATGGCCGCTATTTTCAGGGCTCACTCATCTCTTGAGTCCATTTCTTATTGTTTCCCCCATTTGTCAAAGATCCCTTTCCTTTATCTCAGGCCATGAATCCACCCCAAACTCTCCCTACCCCAAGAGAGGGTGTTTCCACTACCATATCAGTCGAGGACATAGTCATCATGCCCTCTTCCATCAAGAAAACCTTAATCCATAGGGGGATTTCTCTCAACAGTCTTCTCCTTGTGTCTTTCTTGAAATCCACTTCTTCTCATGAAAAATATTAGTGGTTCTTAGCTACAAACTCAATAATGTATCCTTCTAATGTGGTATTGACCCAGAAATCAATCGCTCGCTTGACTGGACAATCCAGTCAATGAAGTGTTGCAATATTTTTTGTATCCCAAGTACAGGTCCTCTTGACTCTCTCTTAGAACTCTGGAGCTTCTTGGAGCCTATCTATATAGTGGAAAATTTCTTCTGGGAACTGAACCTAAAATATCTCATACTGGTCACTCGATCTTTGTAAGTAAAAGACTATCTCCTGAGTATCTTTCAAAGACTTTCCTCTCAGCTCTGATTCTTTCCATATGAAGGCGTCGAAATTTCTCAAACACCATTGGTTAATATTATATTTGTGAATCCATGGAAGCATCCTCCCTACATGCTCCCTTTTAACATAGGTCTTGACAATGGAACCATTTTGTTGGCGCAATATTGATCAGAACAAGGTCCTTCTTAGGTTACCAACAAAATGTATCGAGTAGTCTAGAGCGCTGGTATTTTCATCTCCTCTAAAGAGAATAAGTCTCACCCAAAGTGTAACCAATACAGAAGGATAGGGAAGGGCAAGGAGAGTACTTAGCTAGTTTCACAGAACCTTCAAGATTCATCTTGATATTGCGCAAGAAAAACTACCTACAGAAAATATATGAGCTCATACATGCAGAAACCAAAGCTACTTAGGTTGTGAAAATAATTCATACACAGAAACATCATATGGAAATTATGAAGCATAACGAAGTACTGTAAAGATACAATGAAGAAGAATAAACACAGAATGATGCAACATATTTCAAAATTTTGGATCCTTCCTTATATATTATCTTCAGATATTTCTCAGTTACAACCTCGGAGATATAAAGTAGTGCTCTATTACAGACTCTTGGCTCTAGACACATGTCGCAGAGCTCTATTTACCCAAAACTGTATACAGATTACATTTTCAGAACTCAAACCTGACTTCTCAATAATAGATAACAACAAGAAGACAAAAACCCTTTTATAATCATGATCAAAACCTTTTACAATCATATTCATCCCATATATATAAGCTAAGTTGTGTATTATGGCTTTGAGCTCGCATGATTTCTTGTTCTGTTGCAACTACTTTTTCCTTGTTGGCATTGCGCTATCCTTTTCGCAACTCATTTTTGTTACTTCTCCTTTCTCTGTTGTCCATCTTCTTTTGGAGCTTGTGTAACTTGTGTTAAACCAAAACCAGTATTGTAGTCCTTCTTGCGCAACTTCTCATCCAAAAATGAAAGGCCCAACATGCATGACCCAAATATGTAGAGAGAAAGAGGAGGAGCGTGTGAGATTCTTGAGAGAAGAAGAAGAATGGAAGGATTTAAGGACAAAGGATCTCAGAGAATTTGCAGAAAACAATACTTGAGAGAAAGGTCATGAGCTTGATGCTTAGGGAGCATCTGATAAAATTCGCAGAGGTCGTGATAGAGAAAGAACCTATGAGAAACTACAAAGGTTTCCTAGTGATATCATGGCTTAGAACAGGGGTGGCCAGAGTGATAAGAATGAATGCCTCTAAGCCTATGGTTGGGTGGAAAGGAGAACACCCACAATCAGTTGGTCGATGATCAACTGTAATAGATAAGTAATTCATTCATCTTGTGCACTTGGATTGAAATGCATGATTTGAATGTCTGAGTTTTCTTATGTATGAGTTAATTGGGTAATGTTATGTTATATATTTTAAGAGTTTATATGCATGTGTTTGTATTTCATGGTTGAATGAATGAACCTTTGATGTTCTATAAGTGTCAATTGTTTCTCTTCTGAAATCCTGGTGCAAGGAGTGCGAAGGAAGAATCATTTTCATACTCAAAATCTCAGGAGAGATAGCGTGAAATTTCATAGAGTGAGTTCAAGGAGTGAAAATATACTCATATGAGTATAAAATATTGAAAGAGATACCCGTGCAAAGTGTTCATAGGGCCAAAAATTAGTGAATTTTTGAAAGGATCTCAAGGTGAAAAATCACAAGGAGTGTACAGGCGATCTTTCTAAGTCTCAAGTTCAAGAGAAAGAGCACAAAGCATGCGCCAAAGCCTAAGTCTTTTAAAGCTGATGAAAACTGGAAAGATAGTGAGATTTAGTGCTCGAAAGGAAGGATTCCATTTTTTGGAGGAAGAGATCCATTCGGGAGGAGCCAAAGTCTTTCATGACCATTGTATTTGGAGAAGAAGTGCAGGTTTTAACCCCTCGAAGTCCTTCATACTTCGCGAGTTTGGTGAATTTTGTGTGTTTGTCGTAAAGGAGGCAAATTCTTCGAAGTCCCTGAGCTTGAAGTTAATATGATCTGTTGGTAGTAGAGAGACGCATGTCCGTATATCAATGGTTATCTGGAAGTCTGGTTATCCAGTGAAATCGAAGTGTGATCAGAAGAGCTTGAAAGTTTCCTGAAGATCTGAAGGATGGCCCAAATCCTGGTCGTTGGAACTAGGTGCATGTGGCGACAGATCAAGCGTGGTTTAGAGTTTGACGCTCTAAAATATTTGAGGTGTGTTGCATTTTGGATCGAGAACTCCCAAAGGTCGTAGTAAATATCGACCACCCATTTTTGAGGACACGCAGACCATCGATTTGAGGATGCTTCGAGATCCCTCCTGACTATCAGATATAGACTGTGTTCATCCTGATGCTAACCACTCTAGGAGACAAGATGAAGTTACACAGTGGATTCCTCGAACGTCGAAGTTGCGAAGTAATAGAGGTCCTAGATCTATGTATCTACGTGGACACATCTCGACCATGGGATATAAGGGGAATTGGAAGGATGTCAGACCGAAGTGAGGTGGCACACTAACATCACCTAGGGTGATGTGGAACCCCATTTGACTTGCCACGTTTCACCCTGATTCGTTCTCTTCACAGATCCTATGTGCACATTAGAATGTGACACATGTCTCCCATTGATGGTGCCACGTGTCGTTTCCTTGCTGTGTGTCACCCCCTGGAACATACTTGCTTGGACTAATACTAGGTGGAGTACTCGGGACCCACATGTCCTTTCCTTTTCATTTAATGCACCACCACACGTAATGGTGGACCCTTTGGGAGTCTGGGGCTTTGAAACTATGGAGTTTTTGGGTGTAGTATCTTAGGAAAACCAAAAGGGTCGAAGGCTAGAGATACGTGGCAAGATTTTAGGATCCTTTAGAAGTTCAGGATTTCAGGACTCCGAAGGATATGCATGTACAAAGATAAAGGGTCATTCAGTGTCGAAGTGACAAACTGTGAATTTTCGTAATCATGTACGTTAAATGAGAACAAAGTATTTTCGGTGGATTTAACAGTGGATGGATTTCCACCATAGATGTAGAAGCACTAGGAAGCTTTGAGACTTTGGGGAACCATGGGATAGTACGAATGAGACGGACCCACATGGGTGCCACGTGGCCTTTGACCAATGATGCTCGCAGAACTTCGGAAGGGCATAAATCCCAATCCAAAACTCGGATTTGAGCATGGTAATGGTGGTTGGAAAGATCTTAACGAGCATAAAGAGATGGATATCTCGAGAAGAGGATTCAAAATGATTAAGGAAAGTGGAATTTTGATGCCCCATCCCTAAAAAGGGTACTTAGGGGTCTGGTGTGTTACATACCTGAACAAATATATTTTTTCTTAAGACTATATATACATAAAATATGAAAGATCTAAAATCATTAAAGAACATGCAACCAACCAACAAGGAATAATAGAGTATTCAAATAACTAGTAATCCAAATAAATGACAATACACAATTAAATAATCAAATTCAAGATACATATAACCTATAACATATATAATTTCAAGATTGATCCAGTTGCGGTCCATCTCCCACCAACATCCACCAACAAGATTCCATGAAATAGTCTTCAATAATAGAGGGGGAAATCACAACAAGGGTCTATTTTCTACACAACCAATTCAACCACTTTCACAAGTATTTCCCCCCTGAGCAGTGCTCAAGATCAATGAGGTAATTAAATCACAATTCACAACAAATTTGATGAATCTAAACCAAAGGTGATCAAGGAAAAATAAATTTAGGCTTACAAGAGTTCAATCTAGCTGTGGTGGAGAGGCTCATGGACTTGAAATACCTCCAAATCCTACATGATTAATGTCTACAAGGTTTTTACTACCAACTTCGACTGTTCGTCACAACCACAATAGTAGTGGTTCCCCACTTCAAGCAAGTATTTGACTACCACCTTTAGTTGGTGATTGAAACAACAAAAACAAGAGTAGCATCCTTCTCTACAAGGATCTTACTACCACCTTTTATTGGTGATCACAATCACATATCATTTTCATCATGCAATTTGGGCCCAAAATAAAACAGTACAAGGAACCTTTCATATTGAAATTTAGCACCTCTTCAGGTTGCAAGTACACTCCCAGGCCCTTAATACACATTGACCTAGTTGGTATAGACATACATATTTATTCCCAATCAATCATTCTCACAACACAAGTGTCTCTATCATCCTTAGTTCCACAAATCATTTTCTCATGATCTAGCTAGCCCCTACCATGCACAGGCATTTTCATTTATAATTCCTCTTAATGTAGCATATTCCCAAGATTTTTAATCTTGTCTTTCCCATTTTCCATCCAAAGGATGATTTGGGCCTGAGGGTGAATTTAAAAGTGTCCAAAATAAGGTAAGATTGAAATATAATCATTTCCCCTTCTACCCATTTACCCAAGTTAACTTTGTAGGTCATTTTCAAAGTATTTTCCCATTTCCCAATATTCCTAGGAACTAGGATCAAATAATCATCCTCATTGAGACAAGAGCCCTTCCATTGAGTATATATTAGAGGTCAGTGTGCATAGTGTGTGTCTCAACGACTTGAATGGAATGGATTGGGAAACAATGTCAAAATGACCTTTTTTTAGTATCTTTTCCATTCAATGAAAGATGATGATGTTAGGTGAGCCTTTTGTGATTCCTTGGAACTTATACTATTTTCCCTCCTGGAAACAAGAGGGACAACAATATAAATTCCAAGGCATCACAACATTCTCACCTAATATCATCATCTCTCACTAAATGGAAAAGTTACTCAAAAAGGTCATTTTGACATTATTTCCCAACTCCATTCCATTCAAGTCGTTGAGACACACACTATGCACCCTGACCTCCAATATATACTCTCTTGAAACATACAAATTGATTAGTTGAGCTACTACAATATCATATGGGATCCTCAATAGGTGAGTTGGGTAGGTCGTTGTCCTCCTGGCTCTAAATAATTTTCCAGCTACCCACTAGAACTTCATGACATATCTATAATTTAATGAAAATTTTAGCATCCACTCATCATTAAGGTCAACGTATAGTGTAGAAAACATATAACATATATCCATGGTAAAATTCTGGAACAAAAACATGACTTTCCCATCAATGCATCAGATAATCCTATGGTTGATGTCGGCCTAACTGATGATCCAAGTGATGGTATATGCAAAAGGAAACATGAAATTTCATGAAAATACCTTGTGCAATTGAGAATGCTTGATAGAATGGTATATTGCTTCATCTTGATTAGAATGTTCAGGGAGTGATGACATCTCACAATAAGTTTCTTTGTGGAAAATTTAGTAGAAGTATCCCCACTTGAATACCATGCAATTTTCCATGCAACATTTTTCCCAACAGATGTTGGCCCAAGCATATCAATTTAGATCTCCATATCTACCTCCTCATGGTTTAGGCTCAACTTAATCATGGGATCCTTCCATTTTATGGAATTCTTGGAATCCATGTCTAGATATTACAACTCAACCATGTCAACAACAAAAGACATTAATAGTACCATCTTCAAAAAAATAAAAATTCTTGTGTGTAAAAAATTAACCATGGTTTTTAAGAATCTCTTGTCTTCCAATGTTGTTGATTTTTAGGGGGGATTTTTTCTCCTAAGAATGACACTTTAGTGAATCCAAAAAAGATTCATATAATTTATAGCTTTTGTTAAGGGGTGATTTCTTTGAACTTGGTTTGAGTAGGAGAATGAAGAAAATGGAGTTTCTCTTTGTGGGTTTCAATTTGCGAAATAAATTCAACTTCTATTTCTTCAATCTAACATATGAAGGGGATAGATTTTCCCAATGTAAAACTTGATAGTCACGGGTTTATGTATTGTGTTATTTTGTATGCATGGTATAGGTGAGGGTTGCTTGGAGAGATCAAATTCACACATTGTCTATTTTGGCCTCCAACACTAAAATGCATAGCTCGACTATCATAAATGAGGTGGTTTGAAGATTTATTTTCAAGCCTTGGATCACACCCATTTTTTTGTTAAATTCAACTAAGTGGTGTGGTGGGTTTTTAAGTCTTTTGTGAGAAATGACAATTAGATTTGAATTATGGATGAGGGTTTGAAATATGTCTAAAATTTGGGATGCTTCATTTTTACAGGTTATTTGGGGATCCTAGTGTCAAGTGGCAGGAGGGAATTGGACAAGGTAGATTCCTTCTTGATTTACATCAATGGACATTTGAAAGTGAAAATAAATCTACTTAAACCTTGTTGGGAGTGAGTACATACCTAAAGGTATATGATTGGGATTGGGGAGTCTTGGTGAGGATCTATAACACATATCAAGTTAGCTTTGTGGATTCTCGTGTGTTCAATGTCTTTGATGAGGGGAAAAAAACAATCAAAGAGGTGAAATGGTAGAATAAAATGGGAAGAAGTTATTTTTATAAACCAAAGTGACATTTTTTTACCTTTTTTTTATTTTAAAATGTGTCACATTGATGGTTAAATCAAATTTTGTACATGTGGAAAACTTAGTGAGGTGAAATAAGTATTAGTGTCGTATCTTGGGAAAGTTGTAAAATATATGATATGCCATGTCTTCGAAAAGTTTACAAAGGTGCGATACATAAACTTATCAAGGAGATTTTGAGTTTGAGGTGTTGTGGTGTGTCATGAAGGAAAGTATCTTCTTCTGATATGTTGTGGCCTTGGAAATTTTCAAACATCACTATGTATCATAGGGAAAGAGTTTTTAGGTGTGATATGTCATAAGGAATGAAAAATTTGAGAGGAATGACACATCAATATTTCCAAAACAAATTTCCAAGTCTTTTTGTTTCATGGAGAATTTTTTTTTTCATGTGATGTGGTGTGTTGCACCACAAATGGGCTTTGATGTGATATGTTGGAGCGGAAGGAAGTTTTGTGCAATGCAACAAATAATATTTTGCAAGTTTTAAAGGATACAATAAGGTGAAATTTTTTGAAACAGTTTACGAAAAATACCAAAGAAATCTCTTAAGACCTGGTGGGATATGGGTAAGGAGTTAGAGATTCATTAAATCATGAAAGATTATAGGTTATATGGTCAGTTCAGAGACCAATTCAAGCATGTTAAAAAATATGAGAAATATGAAGGAGGGGCCCAATCCATTTTTCCTTCATCATATGAGAAAGACAAAATGGCATGGGGAAGTTTCATGCTCAATGGTAAATTAATTTGTTTTTGAAATTTCTACCTAAGTTGCATGGTCACAAGCCATCCCATGGAAATCATAGTTCCCTTGTGATATATGTCTTTTGAGATTCTCACCATGTGTTATATTTAACTTCAATGAATTGAGGTGAGTATTTAATTATTCATATTATTCTAAGTGTTCATCCCACCTTCTAATCAATTTGATCATGTTTATGAAAATCATTAATTACTACTTTGTTTTAGAGGAGGTTCAAGGTTTCACAAGTTTCAACCACTTTTTAAAAATCCAATTGTAGAAAAAAATAAGAAAAAAATATGAGATAGGTTAAATATCGATATGAGAACCTCCTTAATGTTCCAAATATCCCCAAGTTTGGAAGGGTTCAACACTTTGAAATCATCAAACCATACCTTAACTACATGGAATACATGGTTTTGTCCCTGAGGTTGTCCTTTCTCTCACAAGAGAAAATTTCAAGGCATAATGCATAGTAATCTATTAAGCTCAACTTGGTTTATTGCAAAAGACAATATGGTTCAATATGTCTCCCTCTCCAATTCTCAAAATATAGTTCATATATAATTTGTGGTGAAAGGGAAATTACTGAGTACTACTAAACATAAATTCATTAACCCAATGTAGAAAGGTTTCTTAATGATATCTCCTTTCTTATAATACATAAAGTAAAGTAAAATGAATATGAATAATAAGAGGAACTTCAATCACTACTTTCATATTAAACACATTCATGAGCTAAAATTAAATTGGCATGCACAATTATAGGACAAAAATTGGAAGAAACACTAGCATTAATTGCTTGAATATCACTAATTCATTAGTGGCAATGTGCTTCAGTCCTGATTACAAAATAAATTAAAAATTTATTTTACTACAATGAGGGCATCCATTGAGGAATTTAAAATATTATTCCTAGGCCTTTGTAGATTTCCTTCCCAAAATATAGATCTTACAAAAATACATAGAGAGAGAGAGAGAGAAAAGGAGAAGAATGGACTCAATGTGACTGATCGTCCCAACATGGATTTCAAAGAAACTATTACAATAAAAGGGAGCTTGACTCCCTCCAAAATATAGAAACCTGATGGGGAAGTATAAAGGATTAGGGGTAAGAAATGAAAGTAACGAGGATGAAAAAAAATTAAATTGTTAAATAATCTATTTGGGATCATCTAAACTAGTTAAACAATATAGATAAAAAAATTTGGATCAAGAATCATTTCCCATAGTATAACCAATTTAGGGTCTAGGAGTTCTTGCTTCTATCTTACAATCTCTAATTCCCAACAATTGCTTTTGTTTTTTTTTCTCCTAAAGTTACCTAGTTGCAGAAATCCTAGGCTCTGATATCACTCTGTAACATCTCATCAAGGTGTTACCTGAACAAATATATATTTTCTTAAGACTATATATATGTCAAATATGCAATATATAAAATCATTAAAGAACATGCAACTAACCAACAAGGCATAATAGAATATTCAAATAACTAGTAATCCATATAGCTAACAATGCACAATTAAATACTTAAATTCAAGATACATGTAACCTATAACATACATATAATTTCAAGGTTGAACTAATTGTGCTCCATGTCCGACCAACAAGATTCCATGAACAAGCTTCAATAACAGAGGGGGAAATCACTCCAAGAGTCTATTTTCCACACAACCAATGCAACCACCTTCAATTTTTTTTCCCTCAGCAAGGATCAATATCAATGAGGTAATGAAATCACAATCCACAAAATGTTTGATGAATCCAAACCGAAGGTGATCTAGGGAAAATAAATCCAGCCTTACAACAATTCAATCTAGGTGTGGTGGAGAGGCTCATGGACTTGCAGCACCTCCAAATCCCACAAGATTATGGTGTGCAAAGTTCTTACTACCACCTTCAACTGGTCATCAAAACCAAAACAATAGTGCTTCCCCCCTTCAAGAAAGGATTTGAATACCACCTTCAGTTGGTGATTGCAACCACAAAAACAATTGCATCCTCCCCTACCACCTTCATTTGGTTATCACAATCATGTAGCATTTGCATCTTGGGATTTGGGCCCAAAAGAAAATAGTACAAGGAGCCATGCATATTGAAATTTAGCACCTCTTCAAGTTTCAAGTACACTCCCAACCCATTAATCCACAAAGACCTAGTTGGTATATACATATTTCTTCCCAATCAATCATTCTCATAACACAAGTGTTTATACCATCCTTAGTTCCAAAAATCATTTCCTCATGAGCCAACCAACCCCTACCATGGGCAAGCATTTTCCTTTATAATTCCTCTTAATTTAGCATCTTCCCAAGATTGTCTCTTGGCCTTCCCTTCTTCCATGCAAAGGTGAATTTGGGCTTGAGGGTGAATTTACACGTGTCCAAAACAAGGCAAGAGTGAAATGCAATCCTTCACCCTTCTACCCATTTACCCAAGTTAACTTTGGAGGTCATTTTCACAAGTATTTTCCTATTTCCCAAGCTTGTAGGAACTAGGATCAAATATTCATCCTCATTGAGACAAGAGCCCTTCCCTTGAGTGAATTTCCCCTTTGTCCACCAAACCTTCAACTGGTAATAGGTTATTCCATACAATATACCAACATATACATACAACATCATCATAATCAATTGCATGAAGTATCTCATTAACAATCCATCTACACATAAATCATAATGAAATATATCTTCAACAAATCATCCACATTGCCCACATCATAACAAGTCATCTATGTAATTATAATGAAATATGTTTCTAATCAGGCATACACATCCACATAGCCAACATCATAACAAGGAATCTACATAATCATAATGAAATATCTATCTAGCAGGGAGACCACATAACTCACATCATAGAAATGCATCTACATCATCATAATGATATGAAGAATCTTACTAACAAGGCATACATCATAATAACATGAAATATCTTAATAACATGGCATAAATAATAATGACAACATATCATATTAAATATTTATCAAGGGTCATCAAAGATACCAAACTATCATGAAGAATATGAAATATTATCAACAACATTCATAGCATGGACACATCAATAAGCATATTATCTTAACTTGACCATTAAGAACTAATCATGATAATCATCGTCCAAGAATTACCAATGTTGCATAGCTATTATCAAGAACATTTAATGCTCGATAAACCGTTAATTAAGGAAATATCAAAACTTATCCTAAACTAAACCATCTCATAGGTGTGTAGTTTTATCTTACCCAAACATCCATTGATGCAAGCACTGAGGGGATGGTGAGTCTGCTAATTGCAAAAAAAACATAATATGAGGATTACTCGTCACAATCCATCAAGGGTATAATCATTAGTTTGTACATGAGTCTCATCATGCAAGGGGGATCATCTTAGGAAGAGGATTCCAACTATCCAACTATAGTATGTAATGCACACAATTATTAACCAAAGGTTGGTCAACACCTAATAAAAAATCTCAATAATACTTATTGAAAGGGAAATTCATTACCATTACCAAGGTTACGATTCATCAACAACTAGTTGCTAGAGTCATTATGCGAGGAGAGTATCCATCCATGGCTCAAAATCAGGTTTTGTTTATTCCTTTAGACATCCTTTCCTCATCCTTATACCAAGAAAATGACCTATGAATACCAAATATTCCATTACCATAGCTTGGAAGGAGTGATAATCTATGGGAGTGCGAGGAGCTGTAATTTTTCCATAATTATGGATAAACTTTCAATAATATCCCATTAAACCTAGGAATCCACACAATCTTGTAATCTTTTTAAGGTGATGAAAATCCTTCATAGCTTCAATTTTCTTAGGTTCCACTTGTACACCATCCATTAGGGTCCACTTGTATAGCATAATATAGACAATTATCAAGTTATCGAGTGCAATAATATGTTGAAGATTCATCTATAAAATCAATTAAACACTCATGCTTGTCATCCTTTTGACCATTCATCTTTCCATATAGATTCAATTTGATTTCGATCACTAATTAAAACTTTAATGACATTAATTGTTTGACTTGGAAATCTTCTTCTCCTAGTGTGTTTGATTCAACTTTTTGGCTTCATCCATGACGTAAGAAATATATGCATTGAATATATGGGTCCATTGCTCTTCTCATTGTTTTTCTCTATCAAAATTGTAATGCAACAAGACACCATCCATACATCATAGAATTTCGAGGAAAGGAAATTCTTGATCATGGTCCAGATCAATGCCATGGTTTCCATGATCCCAAGTTTGATCACAAGTAAAGATAAAGTATTGGGTATTCTATAGACATATGGATCAGAGGGTTTTTGGAGGTGAACATTAACCCACAGTGACGAAAGGCTTGACATGGAAACTTGTCGAGTATGGATAAAACGTTCCTTGACAGAGATGGTCAACAAATATAAGAAAATACACATATTATCCCACCTAGAAAACCTTTGGATTCGACAAGGTGTTGTCAACTAGTGTTGCACCCAATGGAGGAGGAAACAATGGAAATAATCAGTGAATTTGCTAGGTATTATCCAACTAGTGTTCGAGGGTTGATGCTTGGTAGGAGGAAAGG
>SNQJ01S0026481.1:13074-43305 GCA_010110895.2 Picea sitchensis | reverse complement strand
AGAAAACCTTTGGATTCGACAAGGTGTTGTCAACTAGTGTTGCACCCAATGGAGGAGGAAACAATGGAAATAATCAGTGAATTTGCTAGGCATTATCCAACTAGTGTTCGAGGGTTGATGCTTGGTAGGAGGAAAGGATGATGAGACTAGTTGATGAATCTCTCAAGGACCTTAATTTCAAAGAATTTGTACCTCATGAGGATACAGGGACTAGATATTGGATATCAGAACCCTAATTTCAAAGCATTTGTACCTCATGATGAATACAAGGAGTAGATATTGGATATCCCAACTAGTTATTACCTAAGAATATGAAGGATTCTATGGTAATGGAAGATTTGGTAGTCATAGGTCAATTTCTTGGTAGAAGGATGAGCAAATAATGTCTAATGGAATAGAAAAAACCTAATTTTGAGCCATGGATGGATACTCTCCTCGCATGATGATTCTAGCAACTAGTTGTTGATGAATTGTAACCTTGGTAATGGTAATGAGTTTCCCTTTTAGTAATTATTATTGAGCCTTTTTATTAGGTGTTGACCAACCTTTGGTTAATAATTGTGTGCATTAAATACTATAGTTGGATAGTTGGAATCCTCGTCCTAAGATGATCCCCCTTGCATGATGAGACTAATGTACAAACTGATGATTATGCCCTTGATGGCCTGTGACGAGTAATCCTCATATTATGTTATTTCTTCAATTAGCCAGTATGGTGTCCTTTATTCACATGTCATGATGAATTTACAATACATGTATTAATATTTTAGTTAAATAATAGGATATGGTGGTCGTGTACTCACCATCCCCTCAGTGCTTGCATGTATGGATGTTTGGGTAAGATAAACCTACACACTTATGATATGGTCTAGTTTAGGATAAGTTTTTAGGTTTCCTTAATTAATGGTTTATCGAGCATTAAATGTTATTGATAATAGCTATGCAATATTGGTAATTCTTGGATGATGATTATCATGATTTGTCCTTAATGGTAAAGTTAAGATAATATGATTATTGGTGTGTCCATGCTATGAATGTTGTTGATAATATTGCATATTCTCCATGATGGTTGGGCATCTTTGATGACCCTTGATAAAGATTTAATATGATATTTAGTTATTATTATTTATGTCATGTTACTAAGATACTTCATGTTATTATGATTTATTTCTTGTTAGTAAGATGCTTCATATCATTATGATTATGTAGATTCCTTGCTATGATGCGAGTTATGCGGTTTCCCTATTAGATATATAATTCATTATGATTATTTAGATTCCTTGGTGTGATGTGGGTTATGTGGATTCCCTATTAGAGAGATATTTCATTATGATTACGTAGATGTCTTGTCATGATGTGGTTTATGTGGTTTCCCTACTAGATAGATATTTCATTATGATTATGTAGATTCCTTGTTATGATGTTGGTTATATGGATGTGTATGCCCAATTAGAAAGATATTTCATTATGATTACATAGATGACTTGTTATGATGTGGGTAATGTGGATGCTTTGTTGAAGATATATTTCATTATGATTTATGTGTAGATGGATTGTTAATGAGATACTTCATCCAATTGATTATGATGATGTTGTATGTATACGTTGGTATCTTGGATGGAATAATATATTACAGGTTGAAGGTTTGGTGGACAAAGTGGAAATTCACTCAAGGGAAGGGATCTTGTCTCAATGAGGATGAATATTTGATCCTAGTTCCTACAATCTTGGGAAATGGGAAAATACTTGTGAAAATGACCTCCAAAGTTATCTTGGGTAAATGGGTAGAAGGGTAAAGGATTGTATTTCACTCTTGCCTTGTTTTGGACACTTGTAAATTCACCCTCAATCCCAAATTCGATTTTGCATGGAATAAGGGAAGGCCAAGAGACAATATTCTAAAGATGCTACATTAAGAGGAATTATAAAGGAAAGTGCTTTCCCATGGTAGGGGTTGGGTGGCTCATGAGGAAATTATTTGTGGAACTAAGGATGGTATAGACACTTTTGTTATGAGAATGATTGATTGGGAACAACTATGTATATACCAACTATGTATATGTGGATTAAGGGGTTGGGAGTGTACTTGCAACTTGAAGAGGTGATAAATTTCAATATGCATGGCTCCATGCACTATTTTATTTTGGGACCAAATACCAAGATGAAAATGCTATGTTATTGTGATCACCAAATGAAGGTGGTAGGGAAGAATGCCACCATTGTTGTGGTTTCAATCACCAACTGAAGGTGGTAGTCAAATCCTTGCTTGAAGGGGGAACCACTATTTTTCTGGTTGTGATGACCGGTTGAAGGTGGTATTAAGAACTTTGCACACCACAATATTGTGGGATTTGGAGGTGTTGCAAGTCCATGAGCCTCTCCACCACACATAGATTGAACTGTTGTAAGACTAGAATTATTTTTCCATGATCACCTTCGGTTTGGATTCATCAAAATTGTTGTGGATTGTGATTTCATTACCTAATTGATAGTGTTCCTTTCTCAGGGGAAATAACTTTGAAGGTGGTTGCATTGGTTGTGTGGGAAATAGACCCTTGGAGTGATTTCTCCCTCTATTATTGAAGATGGTTGATGGAATCTTGTTGGTGGGAGATGGAGCGCAATTGATTCAACCTTGAAATTATATGTATGTTATAGGTTACATGTATCTTGAATTTGAGTATTTAATTGTGCACTGTTAGTTATATGGATTACTAGTTATTTGAATATTCTATTATGCCTTGTTAGTTAGTTGCATGTTCTTTAATGTTTTTATATCTTTCATATTTGACATATATATAGTATTAATAAAAAATATATTTGTTTAGGTAACACCGTGATGATATGACACATTTAACCTCTTTGCTTGTCGTTTTCCCCTCATCAAATCCTTCGAAGCCATCAAACACACAAGAATCCACAAAGATAACTTGATATGTTTTATAGATCCTCACCAAGACTCCCCAATCCCAATCATATACCTTTAGTTATGTATTCACTCCCAACAAGGTTTAATTTGAATTCAATTAAAAAAAGGGTGTGATCCAAGGCTTGAAAATAAGATTCAAACCCCCTCATTTATAATATTCAAGCTATGTATTTTAGTGTTAGAGGCCAAAATAGTCAATGTGTGAATTCAATCTCTCCAAGCAACCTCACCTATACCATGCATACAAGCAAACACAATACATAAAATAGTGACTCTCATGTTTCGCATTGGGAAAATCTATTTCCTTCTTATGTTAGATTGAGGAAATACAAGTTGAATTCATTTCCCAAATTTAAACCCACAAAGAACAACTCCCTTTTCGCCTCTCTCCTACTCAAACCAAGTTCAAAGAAATCACCCCTTAACAGAAGCTATAAATGATATGAGTCTTTTGGGGATTCACTAAAGTGTCAATATTAGGAGAAAAAATTCCCCCTAAAAATCAACAACATTGGAAGACAAGAAATTCTTAAAACCCTTTGTTAAATTTTCACACACAAGAATTTTTATTTTTTTGAAGATGGTACTATTAATGTCTATTGTTGTTGACATGGATGAGTTGTAGGATTTTGACATGGCTTCCAAGAAGTCCATAAAATGGAAGGATCCCGTGATTAAGTTGATCCTAGAACATGAGGAGATAGATATGGAGATGGAAATTGATATTCTTGGGCCAACGTATGTTGGGAAAAAATGTTCCATGGAAAATGGCATGGTATTCTAGTGGGGATAATTCTACTAAATGTTCCACAAGGAATCTTGTTGTGAGATGTAATCAGTCCCTGAAGATTCTAATCAAGATGAAGAAATATATCATTCTATCAAGAATTATCAATCGAACAAGGTATTTTCATGAACTTTCATGTTTCCTTGCACATATACCATCACTTGGCTCATCAATCGGGCCGACATAAACCATAGGCTTATCTGAGACATTGATGGGGAAGTCATTTCTTTGTTCTAGAATTTTATCCTGGATATATGTTATAAGTTTCCTATAGTATAGGTTGACCTTAATGATGAGTGGATGCTACAATTTCCATTAAATTATAGAGATTTCATGAAGTGTTGGTGGGTAGATGGAAAATTATTCATATCCAGGAGGATATGGGCCTACCCAACTAGCCTATTGAGGATCTCATATCAGATTGTAGTATCTCAACTAATCAATTTTTATGTTTCAAGAGAGTATAGATTGGAGGTCAGGGTGCATAGTGTGTGGCTCTATGGCTTGAATGGAATGGAGTTGGGAAATAATGTCTAAATGACCTTTTTGAGTATATTTTCCATTTAGTGAGAGCTGGTGATATTAGGTGAGTCTGTTGTGATGCCCTAGAATTTATATTGTTGTCCATCCTATTGCCAGGAGGGAAAGAAATACAAGTTCCAAGGAATAAAAAAACGTTCACATGACATCATCATCTTTCACTGAAGGGAAAATATACTAAAAAAGGTCATTTTGACATTATTTCCCAACTCCATTCTATTCAAGTTGTTGAGACACACACTATGCACCCTGAACTTCAATATATACTCTCTCGAAACCAAGCTATTTTTAACACTTTCCATGTGATTCCCCATTCCTGTGGCATCCATGATCACTCCATTCCTCTAGTACGAGATAATCTTCCTCCCAGTGGTTTCCCTTATCGTCACACCTTTACCCAGAAAAATAAACTTGAGAAAATTGTTGAAGAATTGCTAGAAGCAAGTCTTATCCATCCTAGTACCAACCCGTAGTCTTATTTGGAAGTCATGGAACTCAATAAAGAAGCAATTTGGCACATGTGTATTGATTTTGATGGCTATTATCATAAGATTTTTACTTGTGCAAATCCTTCGACAAGATCCTAAATCTTGTGTAACTATGGAATATTCTACCACTTTCACCTAAGTAGAGATTCCCGTCATCCATGCTCATGCAAAATCATCAATGGTACCCCAAGTAACCATCAAACACTATAAGGTGACATCATCATCCAATGGAGGAAAATGTTAAGTTTCTAGGGCACTGCATCCATGGTGTAGGAGGCTGCATCAACCTATGGGCCTTATGGAGTCTCAAGTGCATTATCTTGAATATTAATCTAGATGAAACAAGAAAGATAAAGTATAAACCCTAAGTTGAAAACACACTTGGGCCTTAGGTTTTATAATTTGAGGAAAAATGACACCCAAGGTGCGAATTCAACAAGTATAACATTATTCAATTACTAGAAGTAATTTATGAACAAGTTAATCTTGTTGCTATTGCAAAGTTATAATTGATATTATAAAACTGGTTTATTGTTGTAGTTTTCAACAACCTTGGCATTTATTGTTGTAGTTTTCAATGGTCTAGCCTCCTTAGTTAGTGCCCTGAGATATTGGGTCGAGTACTACTGTTGGACCCTACACATATATCAGAGAGATATAGCATAGGGAAAACCCTTGTTTGTAGAACCCTTGAATACCTAACCCTTGGGGACAGAAACATAAACAAATTAAAATAGACAAGATCTATTGTCATGCAACTGTGTTCAAGTTGCCAAATCACTACAAATTTCTTCCTGGTTAATCATTTGGGAAATTCATCACTACAATATTCTTCTTGAGACCTATTCCATTGGATTCATCTCTTTGCCCTTATCACATTCATACATATCATTTTTCAGCAAAAATTTTTACCCCACCCACCTCATTTTGTTTTCCTCATCATCATGGCCCATACCCACAGCCAAGACCTAGAAGCTCGCTTCAATAACTTGCAATCTAATTTCACCGAGACCCAACAAGAAGTGAAACAACTCAATGCCAATGTTTTTGCCATCAATACAACCATGCAGTCCTCAATGGAGGAAATCAAACAAGACCTGACTAACCAGCTTGAATCTATCATTTCAATGATCTGCACCAAGATGCATATCCCTACAGATAACCCTTTATCTGACCCACCTTCATATACTAAAGTTGAACATTCCTCTAACTTTCAGCACCATCACTTTCAATGTGACCTACGCATTCCATGGGTGGATGTGACCAAATTTTATGGCTTGGATCCCACTGGTTGGGTAACCCAAATGGAACATTATTTCTCTTTATACGTCATTATAGATGACTTGGCCAAACTTTGGTATGGTGTTCTCCATCTAGATCAAGAACGTTGGCAATGGTGGCAATGGTGAAAACATTCCTGTTAAGGGTATATTGCTTGGACACAATTTTTGGTAGATCTTTATGAATGATTTGACACTGACACCAACCATTTAGGTCATTTGACAAAGTTGAAACAATCAGGAATAGTGGAAGAATTTATAGCTTCTTTTGAGCGCCTGGATTTTTGAACAAAGGGCATGTCTGATGCCTTTTTACGAGAGTGTTTTATCAATGGCCTCAAGAATGATATTCAGGCCCATGTCCTCATGGCTCATCCTCAAAGTTGGGTGGAGGATACTAAAGGAGCTAAAGAAGAAAACCAAGTTGTATCTTCTCAAAACAGGAAACCCTCCTTTATCCCTCGCACTAAACCAATAAATCCCACTACTACCTCCACTCCATTAAATATCAAAAAATTGACTAGGGCTGAAATGGTTGAACGCCAACTCAAAGGCCTTTGTTATAATTGTGATGAAAAATACTTACCGGGCCACAAGTGTAAGGAACACAATATTTTTATGGCCATCTTGGAGGATATTTTGGAAGAGGGTGTTGAAACTCCCCTTGTGTTTGAGTCACCTGAAACCACTCACATAACCCCACCCTCAGACCCTCCCGAAGTAGAACCGGTCATTTCCCTCAATTCTCTCACTGGATTCTATGCTCCCCAAACCCTCAAGCTAATCGGTTACATCAAGCATAGGAAGTTCATCATTCTGGTTGATAGTGGAAGCACCCATAATTTTATCCATTGTCACATTGCCCAAGAAACTCATTGCTACGTCCATGTTGTCAATAATTTCCAAATCATGATTTCCAATGGTGGCTCCATGAAATGTGTAGGGCGTTGTGAAATGTGCATCTACAAATTGGTGACTACCACCTGAAATATCATATGTTTGCTATCGCCATGGGCAGTTGTGACATTGTGTTGGGTGCAGACTAGCTAAGTACTTTGGGTCCCATTCTCATGTATTTTAAGGAATTAACCATGCAATTCGACCAAGAGGGCCAACAATATAAGTTCCAAGGCATCACCACCAGTTCACCTGAGATCATTAGTTCCCATCACATGTAAAAGATTCTAAAAAAAAGGTCATTCTAGTGTTATTGCCCAATTCCATGCCATACAAGCAACAAAGACACCCTCGATGCTGCAAGACCTCTAATACATCCTTTCTAAACATCAAGTGGTCTTTTCCACTCCCCAGGGACTCCCTCCTTCCCATATTTTTCATAATCATTCCATTCCCATTGTACCAGGAAGCCTTCCTCCCAATATCCATCCGTATCGTCACCCCTTTTCCCAAAAAAAAGAAATTGAGAAAATGGTCTAGGAACTCCTTAATGTAGGCATTATCTACCCTAGTATGAGCCCCTATTCTTCTCCTGTGGTCATGGTCCTGAAGAAAGAAGGTTCTTGGCGAATGTGTCTTGACTTCCGTGCCCTAAAAAAAATTACCATTAAAGACAAATTTCCCATTCCTGTCATTGATGACCTCTTGGATGAATTGAGTCGCGCCCAATTCTTTACTAAACTTGATCTTCATTTTGGCTACCACTAGATATGTATGAAAGAGGAAGACATTCTCAAGACTGCCTTTAGAACTCATGAGGGCCACTGTGAGTGTTTGGTCATGCCCTTTGGCTTGTGTAATGCCCCCTCCACCTTCCAAAGCCTCATGAATAATGTCTTCCGTCCTTTTATCCATCATTTTGTCTTAGCTTTATTTGATGATATCCTCATCTATAGAAAAACTTGGACAAACCATGTTTCCCAGGTGGATTGAGTTCTCTATCTACTCTCTCAGCACCAAATTTTCCTCAAACTGTCTAAATGTGATTTTGGCGCCTCATAATTCAAGTACTTGGGTCATTTGGTTGGCAAGGATGACGTCACGGTGGATCCTAAAATGATTGAAGCTATGAAACATTGGCCTCACCAAAATACTCTAAAACTCTTGTGTGGATTTTTGGGCTTAACAAGTTATTATCACAAGTTTTTTAAGAATTATGGAAAGATTGCAGCACCTCTCACTATACTCCTAAAAAAGAATTCTTTCACTTGGACTCCAATAGATGCTCAAGATTTTCAAACCTTGAAGATGGCCATGTGCACCACTCTAGTCCTAGCCCTTCTTGATTTCACCAAGACCTTGTTTTGGAATGTGATACTTAAGGGAAAGGAATTGGTGTTGTCCTTATGCAAGAGTGTCGGCCTTTGGCCTTTACCAACAAGAAAATGTCTGAAAGAAATCTGGGAAAATCAATCAATGAAAAGGAAATGTTGGCTATTCTGCATGCCATTGATCTGTGGTGCCCTTATCTATTTGGGCAATTCTTCCAAATTAAGACAAATGATCAAAGCCTCAAGTATTTTTTGGAACAACACATTTCCTCCCCGAAGCAACAAAAGTGGGTGACCAAGCTCTTTGGATATGATTATGAGATCATTTACAAGAAAGGAAAATACAATGTGGTTGCAAATGCACTTTCCCAAAAATATGAAGATGAAGGATCCCTTTTTTCTCTTTCCGTCATTGTACCAGATTGGCTCCAATCCATTCGCCAGGAATGGCTACAAGATCCCAAAAGTTCACAGTTGATCCAACAATTGCAGTCCAATGTTCCAGCTTCCCCAGGGAACTCTTGGCTCCATGATGATCTTTGATACAAAGGTTGTTTCTATTTAAGTCCACAATACTTAAATCCATGGTACTTTCTGAGCTTCATGCTACACCCACAACTGGGCACTATGGGTTTACCAAAACCTATGACAGGGTCAAACGCTCTTTTTTCTAGGATGACATGAAACAAGACATTTGTAATTTTGTCGTTGAATGTGGCGTGTGTCAATGCAACAAGGGAGAAATAGTCAAATCTCTGGACACACTACAATTGCTTCCGATTCCACCTGCTATTTGGAGGAATATCTCTATGGATTTTATTACAGGCTTACCCGAATCAGGAAATAAATCAGTCATCATGGTGGTTTTTGATCTCCTTTCCAAGTATGCTCATTTATGTGCTCTTCAACACCCATTTACAACATCCACAGTGTCTCAACTTTTCATGGATTAGGACTTCAAGCTTCATGGCATGCTGTGTTCTATTGTTTCTGATCATGACCCAACTTTCACTAGAAAATTTTGGCAAGAAATGTTCAAGCTACAAGGCACCCAATTGCATCTCAGCACAACTTATCATCCCTAGACTGATGGTCAAATGGAAGTTGTCAACAAGTGTTTGGAAACATATTTGAGGTGTTTTGCCTCGAAAAATAAAAATCGATGGGCTCAATGGTTACCCCTAGCTAAATGGTGGTACAACACTTCATACCATACAACTACACGCATGACTCCTTTTAAAGTGGTATATGGATAAAATCCACCTTCAGTTCTCTCATACTTACCTGGTGTCTCGAAGGTCCAGATGGTTGATCAAACACTTACAGTTCGAGAGGCTATTCTCCATAACCTCAAAGAGAATTTGGTCATGGAACATAATCGCATGAAGCAACAAGAATATCAAATTCGCTATGAACGTCGATTTGCAGAAGGGGATCAGGTGTTTCTTCGACTGCAACCTTACAAGAAAAAATCCCTTAAGGCCAAGCATTGTCAGAAGGTAGTGCCCAAATTTTATGTTCCTTATACCGTTCTCAAGCATGTGGGATAGGTGGCCTATCAGTTAGCTTTACCTAGTCATTCTAAGCTACATCCTTTTTTCATGTTTCATGCTTAAAGAAGGTGATTGGAACTAAGTGCCAAATTCAAACCAACCTTCCCAAGTTAGGCGAAGAAGGATCCATTTGTCTACAACCACAATCTGTTTTGGACCAGCGTGAGCGTTTCTTGCGTCAGAGAACCATCAAGGAAGTGTTAGTCTAGTGGAAAGATACAACTCCAACAAATGCCACTTGGGAACCAACTACCATTCTGCAACAATTTCCACGTCTCAATCCTTGAGGACAAGGCATTTTTTAAGGGGGAGGACATGCTAGGGTCCTAACCTGCACATAGGTAGAACAATATATTCATATGTAATAAAGTTCAGTATTAATAAGGCATTTCAATAAAATAAAATAAGTCAAATGTAAGAAGACCTAATAGAATATTCCACTTCTAAAAGGATCTTCCTCTAGATGCTTCTTTTGATAGACATATTTAGTATAAATAGGAGTTGAGGGTATGATAACCCTAGCTTGGATATTATTGTTATAGATCTCTGCTCGAATGGAGGTTTCCCCCTCGAAAAGGCCTGTGAACATTGCTCTCAGAATCAAAGTGCTATTTCTGTTGTTATTCTTATATCATTTCAATGTTATTGTGGTGATTGTTCTGGATATATTATTGTTATTCTTCCATTTCTAGCATTTTATTTCTATTTTGCATACTTTTTATATATGGTATGTTACAAAATTCTCTAGTGATATCATGGCTTGGCACGGGGGTGGCTAGAGTGAAAATAATGAATGCCTATGATCCTATGGTTGGGTGGAAAGGCACACACCCACACTTAGTTGGTTGGATGCAACTTGTAATAGATAAGTATTCTCATACCCCGTGAAATTAAGTTTTAATTATGTAATGAAATGGGATATACTGTGAATGACCCAGGGATGTGTATGTTTTCTTAATGGTTATATTGTATCTCTTTATTCTTTTTTAAATTGTGTATTTAAGAAAGTATGGATTGGACATGTTTTGTATTCGTAAATGCTTGTGCCCTATGGTGGTTTAAGCTAGATCCACAAATTGTGAGTTTGTCGACCTTGGGCACAGTTTCATGTATGCATGTCCAAAATCCTAGTCGTTATGAGTCCCTTGGAGGAGGGATTCTGTTAAATCTCAGAAGATATAGTGCATGTGTGCACAAGATCTCTATGAGGGAGGTAGAGACCAAGAACCATTTAAGTTATAGACTTGAGGAATGAGTGTAAGGGGTGCGCAAAAGGATTCTTCCAAGCGTTAAGTTCAATAGAAAGAGCGCAAATCCCTTAATCCTTTCAGAGCTAACAAAGCTCAGGAAGAGTAGCAAGGATGAAGTATCGAAAGGGAAGGTCCCCTTGTTTGGAAGAAACCACGGTTAGTTGTGACCATTGGTTATGGGAAAGAGCATGGGAGTTAACCCTTGGAGTCATTCGGACTTCACAAGTTCGAAGAACTGAGAAAGTTTGTCATAAGGGAGGTAAAATCCCCAAAGTTAACTCCGAGCCTTAGATATGAGGATGCCCAGGAACTGTCCCAACCATCAGATCTAGGAGGTAGACAATAGTCAAGTCACCAGAACAACCCATGACTTAAGAATATGACAACGAAGATGGATGTGATTCGTTTAACGAGAGGAGAGGCCATCTTGGTCATCAGATCGAATCAAATATTCACTAGAGTTACGGAATCAAACACCAACTGCTCGATTTAATCAATGGTTGGGAATCATTGTGGAGTGCGAAGGTGAATTTAGCGAACCTGCTAGTTCACGGACTGCAATAAACCCACGTTGTTGATCTCATTGGGGATGGAAGATCAACGACTAGGATTAGGCTAGAGTTGAGTGAGCACTTATCAGATTGCAGAGGTGGGACCCCACAATCACATTGAATCGTCGATCTTTAAATTGAGATAGAGGGCAGGGAATCATTGCGGAACACGAAGGTGAAAGTAGCAGATGCGCTATTTCGTGATCCGAAATTCACCAACACCATTGATCTCGTCAGGCTAGAAGATCAACGATTATGGTTAAACCAAGTTGGGCGAGCACTTTACAGATTATGGAGTTCGAACTCTCTAATAAAGATCACACATGATGGGTCCCCACAATTACTGTGAACCGTCGATTTCCATTGACCTTTGATCTGAGTTTGACAAAATTACTGAAATGCAAGGAGTGCATGGGAAATCAAGATCTTCAAGAATATCAAGCTCATAATAGATAAGCGCTTTTCAGAAGTGCAGACGAGGTCCAAGAGATGGACTCGTAGGAGGAACAAAGGCTGAGGCCTTTGAATACTTAGAAAATCCTATAAGCTAGAGGAATTTGAAAGATGAGGAGGAGGAGTGACAACAACCATCACATCAGTTGTGGAGAGGAGCCTAGACCATTATATCAGTGTCCAGTGAACAAAGGAAGTACAGAGGAGAGGAACAAATCCCATCTGTTGGATCTAAACGCAAATGTTAAGCCCTAAATAGTGGCTCATTACCCCTTAATTGGGGCATATTACATTAGTAATGTTATTTTATTTATGTCGGTTTTAGTCCATTAGTTGTAATTATACCTCCTAGTCTCCTATATATGCCAAGGAGACATTTTCATTTGGAATCATCTTGTATTTGGACATTTATGTGGGCATAAGGAGGTTTCTCCCTCGAAGAGGCTTATTATTTGAATTTATCTCTTTTTCAAGGCATTGAGTACTTATTCTGAGGTTTTTCTATGCTAAATTGATATTTGGTTCCTAACATATGGTATCAGAGCTCAAGGTCTTGGGGTTTCGCTGCTACATCTGAGACACCTTGGAATTTTTCCTATAACATTTTTTATACAACGATCAAGAAGGAACGACTTGGATGATATTTAGTAGATGGATCAAGGTACGTTGGGTTAAAATGTCAGCTCCCGAGGCATTATACTTTTAGAGATACAAACTTTGTAATATAGGGTTATGGAATCATCCTGAATTGAGTCATTGCATAATTTTCGCTATAAAATTTGTTTTGTAACATTTCAGACCCTGAAATCCAAAGGATATTCAGATAAATTAGCAAGGTAGATGTGGTAACAATTCCAGATTCGGTATCATCTTACATTTGGATATACGCCATGTGGAATATAGGGTATCTAACTAGTCCTATTGACTAGTATCAACCATTTGTTCTAGGTAAAACAATCATAACTTCTTCCTAGAGTATCCAAATTGAGTGAGACTAGTTGCATTGGATATTGAACATCCATTAGTAGTTATGGTACGATTTTCAGTATTTATATCAATTATTTTGTGTGGGGCACGCTATACAAGTGAGATCTCTTGGAAAGGACAAAAATCAACAAGTTGTAGGGAAGTTACCATAAATTCAACTTGGCACATCCAATTTTGATCAGACCTATGGAATTTTAGAGAAGAAATATTAGAGGCCTAGAAAAAAGAAAATTCCATACTCATACGGGCCGAAATTTTGGAGATACAATAAAAGTAAGATTGTCTAGCAGAACCACCTCAAAATCAATGTTTAAAGTGATACTTGGCCAACATGACACCAAAAAAGGGAACTTCTACACCAAATAAGCCTCCAAAAAATACTACTTGGACTCTTGATGAAGGTGAAGAAATGCGTAGGGACATAAATGATTTACAAAAGAAGACAATAACAAAATATGAACTACAAGAGATGATGGATTCAATGAAAGCTAAGTTGGACACAATAAATACTAAGATGGATGGTTTAAAAGGGGAGATCATGGAAGGATTGAAAAATTTCCTAATAGAGAGGACACCGGAAAGTGAAAATGTATCCCATGAAATTCATGATGAGGACACAAGGAAGGTGAATCAAGAATGGAGAAACTCCAACTTTGGGTTGAAGACCAATCACGTTCCTAAGATCGATATGAGGAAGTTTGATGGCAAGGACCCAATCACATACATACTTTATATGGAGCAATTCTTTGATCTACATAATGTGCCACATACACAAAAGGTACAAATTGCTTCTTTATATTTAGAACCCAATCAATTTTTATGGTATCAATGGCTTTGTTCTCGCAAATCACTCGTCACTTGGACACTTTTCACGGAAGAAATGATAGCACACTATGAGGATACAAGGAACAATACTTTCTTTATCCAATTGATAAATCTCAAGCAAAAGGGTTTAGTTATAGAGAACATTGAGAACTTCCAAAGATTGAATATAAAGGTAACATATATTCCAGATGAGCACTTGATTGATGTATTCATAGGAACTTTAAAAGATAAAATTCAACATGAGGTTTTCCTTTTGGAACCCAAATCATTGGAGAATGAATTTAGGGTGGAAAGAAATGTTGAAAGTAAAATTATGGATATGGATACTAGAAGGACCAATCCTAACATCTATCGAGAGAATAATTCTCCTTATTCTAAAAAACCTTAACCTACAAGGTTGACATATCAACAATTGGAGGAAAGAAAAGAAAAAGGTTTATGCTTTAATTGTGACAACAAGTATAGTAAGGGACATAAGTGTGGTGAGAAGAAATTATTCTACATAGATTGTGAAGAGGAAGAAGAACAAGAACAAGAACAAGAACCATCTCAAGATGATAGCATAGAAGCAATTTCGTCTGAAGAGTTTACTCTCACGATATCATGTAATGCATTGGCTAGAATTATCACTCCTCAAACCCTCAAGATCGAAGGATATATCAAAAAGAAAAAGGTAATAGTTCTAATTGATTCTGGAAGTACTCATAATTTCATTCATCATAAATTACCCAAAGCTCTCAATTTCATTGTATCTCTAGTGTCAGAGTTTCAAGTAATGATTGCAGATGGAGGAACTATCAATTGCTCAGAAAAATGCAATAAGATCAATCTTACTATGGGGGAATATGTAATGAATAGTCCAATGATTTCTATACCCATGGGTGGTGCTGATGTTGTACTAGGAATCCAATGGTTACAATCATTAGGAACAATGAATTTTAATTTTCAATAACTTTTCATGAAATTTTCATTGGAAGGAAAAGAAATTGAGTTAAGAGGTATCACAGGGAAACTTGGTAAGGTGATAATCTCTAATGGCATGAAAAAAATATTGAAAAAGGGGCATCAAGGTGTTATGTCACAACTATTCTCACTGGATGTTCAAACATCTAAGCCATCTATTCCTCTATATCTCCAAGGGATCATTGATAAGGATTCCAAAGTATTTGAATATATTCCCAAAGGTCTTCCACCCACTCAAAATCATGATCATGATATTCACCTAATTCCTAGGATTGTTCCTCCTAACATTAGGCCATATAGATACCCTTATGCCCAGAAGAGTGAAATTGAGTGCATGGTTGAAGAAATGTTAGAGGTTGACATTATTAGACCTAGACAAAGTTCTTACTCTGCATCAGTGGTAATGGTATTCAAGAAAGATGGTTCATGGCGTATGTGTCAAGATTATAGAGAGCTCGACAAGATCACTATTAAATATAGGTTTCACATTCGCTTCATTGACGAATTGTTAGATGAACTACACAGATCAATCTATTTCACAAAGTTGTATCTTCGTTCAGAGTATCATCAGATTAGAATGAAGGAAGAAGATATCCCAAAAATAACATTCTGAAATCATGAAGGCCATTATGAATTTTTGGCCATGCCTTTTGGCCTTACAAATGCACCTTCCACATTCCAAGGGTTGATGAATTCTGTTTTCAATCCCTTCGTTCGAAAATTTCTGTTAGTATTTTTTGATGATATACTAATCTATATAAAGTCTTGGGAGGATCATGTGTGACATGTTGACAAGGTGATAAAACTACTAAAGGAGCAACAAATATATGCCAAACCATCCAAATGTTTCTTTGGAGTGAATGATTTAGAGTATTTTGGTCATATTGTATCTCATGAAGGTGTCAAGGTAGAACCTAACAAGATTAAGGCCATGATGGACTGGCTGATTCCCAAAACATTGAAGAATCTTAGAGGATTTTTGGGTTTGACAGGTTACTATCGCAAATTTGTTCGACACTATGGAAGAATAGCAACACATTTAACGACACTAACTAAGAAGGATACATTTTCATGGACTCTAAAGTCAAATAAAGATTTTGAACAACTTAAAGAAGTGGTGTGCAAATATCCTGTCTTGACCACTCCAGACTTCACAAAAACCTTTATTGTGGAATGTGATGCCTCGGGAAATGGAATTGATGTTGTCCTAATGCAAGAAGGAAGGCCCCTAGCTTTTGAAAGTTGACCACTCAAGGGAAAGGACTTACATAAATGCATTTATGAGAAGGAAATGATGGAAATACTACATGCATTGAAAAAATGGCATCCTTACCTAATAGGTAGGCACTTCAAGGTCAAAAAAGATCATGATAGTCTTAAATACTTCTTGGAACAAAGACTATCTTTATAAGAACAACAAAAATGGGTAACCAATATATTGGGTAATGATTTTGAAATCGTCAATAAAAAAGGGAAGAAAAATGTTGTGGCAGATGCACTCTCAAGAAAGGATGAAGATGTTGAGGCCTTTCTTTGTGCTATCTCAATCATCCAACCCAATCGGATAATAGAAGAAAGGAATGAATGGAAGAATGACGAAAAAGTGTGGACTCGCATTCAAAGGTTGCAGCAGGATTCCAATGCATCATATACATTTTCATTGGAAGGAAAAGAAATTGAGTTAAGAGGTATCACAGGGAAACTTGGTAAGGTGATAATCTCTAATGGCATGAAAAAAATATTGAAAAAGGGGCATCAAGGTGTTATTTCACAACTATTCTCACTGGATGTTCAAACATCTACGCCATCTATTCCTCTATATCTCCAAGGGATCATTGATAAGGATTCCAAAGTATTTGAATATATTCCCAAAGGTCTTCCACCCACTCAAAATCATGATCATGATATTCACCTAATTCCTGGGAGTGTTCCTCCTAACATTAGGCCATATAGATACCCTTATGCCCAGAAGAGTGAAATTGAGTGCATGGTTGAAGAAATGTTAGAGGTTGACATTATTAGACCTAGACAAAGTTCTTACTCTGCATCAGTGGTAATGATATTCAAGAAAGATGGTTCATGGCGTATGTGGACTCTCATTCAAAGGTTGCAACAGGATTCTCGTGCATCAGATACATTTACATGGAAAAAATGATTCACTATGGTACAAAGATTGCTTATATTTATGTAAGGGCTCCCAACTCAAAACAAAAGGTACTATTGAATTGCACACCTCTCCATTAGGAGGGAACCGGGATTTTTGAAAACCTACCATAGAGTCAAGAAGGATTTTTTTGGGATGGCCTTTAAAACTAATGTTCAAAGGTTTGTGGAAGAATGTGTGGTTTGCCAACAAAATAAGGAAACAATTAAGACCCCTGTGCTCCTTTTACAACCATTATCCATCCCAAGTCAGCTACTGAGGAGGTTTCCATGATTTCATCAATGGTTACCAAAGTCTGAAGGAAAGAGTGTCATCATGGTGATTGTTGATAGACTAACTAAGTATGCACACTTTGTGGCACTCTCTCATCCCTTCAAAGCTAGTACAATAAGCTAATCGCGATTCATGGAGACAGCCTAAAAGCTACATGGCAGCCCAAAGATTATTGTAAGTGACAGAGATCCCATATCTATTGGACATTCTTGGACAGAATTATTTTCTTGTTTGGGTACTCAATTGGCTCATAGCTCATCCTATCATCCTCAATATGATGGACAAACCGAGATAGTGAACAAATGTCCTGGAAGGCTACTCTTCGCTTTTGTCTCGAGAACAAACACAATGGTTCAAATGGTTACCCTATGCATTAGTGTGGTATAACACTTCCTCTCACACTGCAACAAAATGACACCATTTATGGCACTTTATGACACCACCCTCCTTCCATCACTTCTTTCTAAAAGAAAAATCTAAGGTTCAAGTAGTGGAAGATCATATTGAGAATCAACAACATATTCTCCAAATCTTAAAGGATTCAACCCGACCATGGTACAAAATCGCATGAAACAACAAGCAGATCAATATCATAGTGAAAGAAGTTTTGAAGTTAGGGGATTAGGTGTTTTAAGACTACAACCATACAAACAGATGTCCCCAAGAAGCTAAGAAGGATAATAAATTATCACCAAAGTACTATGGACCTTATATGTTGCAAAAGATTGGTACTATGGCATACAAATTGAGTTGCCTACATCTTCTTCTATACACCCAGTTTTCCATGTTTCCATGCTTAAAGAAGGTGATAGGAAACAAGATCCCAGTTCAAAACTATATTGCTTAACTTGACGAGAAGGAAAAATTATATTGGAGACTAAATCCATCATTGACACAAAAATTCGCCAAATAGCTAAGGAATAGATCCATTTCAGAGTATCTCATTAAATGGAGGAAACTACCGGCTGAAGATTCCACTTGGGAAGATGAGTCTTTTATACAGAAGCATCTAGGGTTACTCAAGCGTTGCGGACAACACTTGTCTCAACGGGAGGGGCATGTTAAGCCCTAATGTTGGCTCATTACCCCTTAATTGGGGCATATTATATTAGTAATGTTATTTTATGTATGTCATCTTTAGGCCATTAGCTGTAATTATACCTCCTAGTCTCCTATATATACCAAGGAGACATTTTCATTTTGAATCATCTTGTACTTGAACATTTAAGTGGGGTAAAAGTTGGTTGCCCCCTCGAAGAGGCTTATTATCTGAAATTATCTCTGTTTCAAGGCGTTGAGTACTTTTTCTGAGGTTTTTTCATGCTATATTGATGTTTGGTTCTTAACAGGGAATCTATTTCAGACTTCTCAAAAAGATTTAATAAGATGTATAATAAGATTCCCACTAAAATAAATCCTACAAAAACCTCTTCCAAGATTACTTATGCTAGTTCTTTTGACCCTGAGTTTTTCCTCTTGTTGAGAGAAAGAAGAGATACCTCTTTAGCTCATATGAAAGATGAAACCCTTGAAGTAGAGTCTCATATATTCACAACTAAAAAACTTATGAGTAAATCCGATAGAGACAGAAGAAAATCTAGGAATGAATATTCAACCTCTGATTCCTCTACTGCCTACCCTCAACTGGATGGATTGACAAAACTGGTAAAATCACTTTCCGCAGAAATGGAGAAATTGAAATTTGACGGAAAGTAGAGATATAGGAACCCATAGAATGTAGATAATAGGGGTAATCTCATAAGACCGAATAATTCCCCTCAGATCATCCAAAGAGATCAAATAAATAGGGATAGGGATGATCAAATAATCCAAGCCCCTCGCCAAAATAATGTTGTTACTGATGAAGAAGAGGAAGAAGATGCAGATCCTAAAATGCATTGTCTTTGTGAAACCTCTTCATCCCTTCATTTAAATCAATCTGCATATGAAGAGGTTGTCATGGGTATCCAACTAAATGAGTTGATAAAAGGGGAAAGGAACAGTGGCAATCCAAATAGATACATCCTAAGGTCCAAAAAGAAAGAGGGAGAGCCTGACATTCCTGATCAGCCTACTAGAACAATCAATCCTGCTAAGGATGTGGCATATATCCATAAAGAAAAAGAGGCACAAAACCCTCAGGAATTGGTTAAGAGAAGGGAAAAGTGAAGAAAGAACTGCATGACACAAAAGAAAATCTCACGACCTTGATTGTGTAGGGTGTGGACGAAATTTTGGGAATAGAGGCATAGATAATAAAGGTTGTTATGAAAACAAAGGATGCCTCCCAAAAGTTCATAGAGGCATGGAGGAGCTCACAATAGGCCTGAGTGGCTCTTGAGTAGCCACACGTGAGTGTTGGGGGTCTATTGGATAGGCATTTGGATAAGAGTGTTCATGAAAATACTAAGTATGGAGGATATGAAAAATAGAAGAAGAAATAAGACAAGGTAGGAGCGGAGTGCAAAACAGAGGCACATTTGGACTCAAGAGTGTGCAGTAGAGGCACAGGCATGATTGCAGTGTGCAGTAAGAACATACTTAGTCGAGAATAAAGAAAGAGAAGAAAGAAGGTGAAAAGGAAGGATAGAAGTTCAATGTGCCAAAAGAAAGACATATAAAAGCATGAAGAACAACATTCGAGAGTGAAAAATCAACATGAACATGTAAAAGAAGGAAAATAAATCCCAAACAACAAGTCAACATGAGTTGTCATGAGTCAGAAAAAGATGTAATTGGGTTTTGGGGATAAGAAAAGTAGGGTTTTGAGCCCTAGAATTTACGTGTAAATATGTAATGGGTTGGGAAGATTAGGGGTTCTTATGTTATGTTCTGAGGTTAGTCTCGGAGAAGAGTGAGAGAATAGACTAAGAATGAATAAGCCTATGTTTGAATGTTAGGGAGAAGTTGCAGAGAGAAAGTCTTGCACTGTAGAGCAACCATCCAATATGGAGAGAAATATAACATGATATATATATTTTAAGCGCAGTGCGCAAGCCTGAGATTATTACAACAAGAATAATAAAGAAGCTAGCCATTTTGGACATAGCCTAAATTTGGGTGAACCACGCTAACTACTGTGTCTACTTGTCTTTTATGTGATTGATCATGAATATTCCCTTTATGCATGTTAGATTAGATTTGTTTCTTACACGATCATTGTGCAATAGGTATGAATGTTACAGTAGATGGTTTATGTTGTAATATGTAGTATAACAATACTATATAACTAAATTAACTAAGCAACCAATAAAGAACAAACACAAGATAATGCACACTAAACAAATAAGTAAGAATGATTAGTATGATAACCTTTCATTCCCTCACTACTGTAGAAACTTGGTTCCTACAGCCCCAATAGTTGACTCAAGTGAGACTTGACTTTCATGCAAGTGATGTTGAAAGGGATGGTGTCTCAAGGTTTTGTTGGTTAAAATAACTTGAACCTAGGGTTTTATAACTGTGTTCCAACACATGTCTAGGAGACAAAGGAGTACAAAGAAATAATCTAAGACCTAGAATAAGAAAAAAAGCGATAAAAAGGTGACAAGACCACTATCATAGAATTCAGAGCCCGTTCCTTTAACTTGTAGGAGATGACAACCTTGGGGCGATTGTATGCAAGGCTAAAATAATTCCATGACTTGTCTACACAATTTCTTATATTGTTAGTCATGGTCATGGAGAACAAAGTGTTGTTGTATGGAGTTAATATGTCTATGGACAAGCCAAACAAGTGGAAATAAAAATATAAAACATACCTCCAAACTTTTCAAAGATGACATAAAGAGAGAACCATGTCAACTATGCAGCTCTAGCTAACTGCCAAACAACATGAACTACACTTAAAAATGATATATTTGTGTCGATTAGAAATTGAAAATGTCTACAAACAGTTGGAACTAAGAGGATGATTGGATGATTCCAGTTACCACAATTTGGAGATAAGGTTTCACCAATGATCATAGAAATTTTTTTGGTAGAGTTAGAAGAACATGTCAATAATAGAGGAATTATAATTGGGATGGTCACTAGAATCACTAAAGGAATATTAAAAGAGTATATGGCTTGGCCCTCTGGAGATATAAGTATGATAAATTCCCTTTTGAGCACACTAAAAAGAGATATGGGCCCTATGTCCAAAATGTAAAATATTATGAAGTCTCTTTAGCACAATTGGTTTTTAGCTGAGTAGTAGAAATATCTTTCCAACATGAGGTTTGGGTGGCTTATATTCAAGATGAATAACAAGGCCAATTATAGTCTCTTGAAAATAATGTATATTTTCCTAAAGTTTAGTAAAATAAAAAAAATAGAGTGAATCAAAAGGTTGTAGCTATCAAAGGCAATGTAAGAAATACAAAAAGCAGTTGCAACCTATAGACTATATATGTCCAGAAGCACCTTATATCAAGGGCTCTTACATTTTTGTAATTTTGAGAATTAATTCAAGAAATTTAATGAGAATCCATCAAGGACATTTTTTGAATAGGATCAATGGTGTCGTTTGATGGATTCTCTATGAACTATTTCTATTGTTAGTATTGTCTATTATACAACTATAAGGCTATATTTTTCATGCGATGACTATTCTTCAGTGAATTTTATATCTATTACACTCATGTTTATCATATGATGTTTATTGTTCTAAGATGGTAGTTATATGGTCATTAATGGTGTCTTGTTATAGAGTAATCAATTTACATTCATCATTCATGTTTATGTGTTTTTTCTTTTTCTCTAACAACTATCATTTTTGAAGTGTAGGTAGAAATATATAACTTGCCTTCTATGTAGTTAGATAGTTTTTCTCTTAGCTAGGTTAGTTTAGAATAATTGATTTTTTTCACTTAGAGTACTTTCATATTGCATTCCATCAAGAAACCCCATTGTTTTTAATTATGGTTTCTAGGAAAAAATCTAAATGGGTCTCTTATCCCAAATAATGTGAGATTTAATTGGGACTTCATATTGGGGAGAACCCATGTTTTTTGTAGGGAATTTTTCCCACATTAATAGAAACTAGATCTAGAAGGAGGGCTTGAGTGTATGGTTGTTAGAAATACCTAATATTCACATGATCAAACCTATACAAATTCAACCCGTAAAACTTATCCCAAACATTTTCATACTAAAGGTGAGAATACCTAGTTAGAAACTGCTTTCAAAGACACTTATCCCATTTTCAAAACCCCAAAGTCAACTCCTAAAAAATGGAACATTGTTCCCAAAACTAAAGTCCATACTTTACATCATCTCAGTTAGGAATTCACTCAAAATATTGGGCATATACATGTAGCATCTCTTTTTCCTAGATGGGGGATAACTCATAATATGTGTATTGAAACTCCTTAATACATTCTGGTTGTTTCCATATAATAATTGGTATAAATTACCGTGCAATAATTTTCCTAAGATTTGGATCAAAACCCTCCATCACCCCCATCTTCACCTCAATCTCCTCATTCTCCTAAACCTAAATTAAATAAAATAGCTAATGAAATTATAAAACTATTTATAGCTTATCAAATGGATGATAACCAACTCGCATACCTGGTTGGATGTCCAAAAGTACCTTAAACTTGAGAAGGGAGTTTCTTGATTTACCAAACATCCCGATAAAATCTTACCCAATTTCGATCTAGAAAATTCACATGTTCCCGAAGATAACATAAAAAATCCCCCCTTGCTTTATGGTTGATAATTGTCAAACATGAAGACATGGTATGTATAATATTACCCTACACCTTTGAGAAGAAAACATATACCTGGTATTATAGTTTACCAATAGGCTCCATCACAGGCTAGGATGATTTGAAGAAGGATTTTATTAGTAAGTTTCATGAAGAGAAAACTCCAACTACTCTTTTAAAAGATATAACAACCATTAAAATGGAGGAGAAATAAAGAATCAAAGATTTCAACCCAAACTTTGCCACTATAATTTATGAATAAATTCTATTAATTCCCAACCAGCGAAGGGAGTAAATCCCATAATGCTCAAATATGAATTTAAAATAACCCAATGATATAGAAGGTGTAATTAAGATGGTCAAGAAGTTATCCAATGAAGTTGTTGACCTAAAAAATAATTCTAGGAAATGAAAATCCAACCAAAAACTATTTAGACCCTTTCATAGAAAAAACAACAACTAACCCAAAATCCCAGAATGCTCAAATATGAATTTAAATCTAGAGGAGGTGGGGATGGACAAATTTTGTACCTACCATAAATATAATCATTCTAAAAAGACGTATCTAGAGTGTATCAACTCTATGACTATAGTTATAAACTAGTTACTTGATCAACATTTTTTTTCTGATAAGATAGCCCAAGAGGTTGACATTGAAGAAAATACTAAAAAAGGGGACACATATGGGGAAGCTACCATGTTCCTTTGGGATTGGGAAACATACTTTGATAATGATGCAGTATGATAGATATGAGTAAGATATTTATAGGCCACCCAAACTACCCAAAAGAACTATATTTTAAGAATAAAGAGACCTGTAACTAATTCTACCATTTTGAATAAACCTACTCCAATATTCATAAATTTTACACCACCGATTCATATTTTGGGTAATAATGCTTCCCCTAAATCCAAATCATCTACCAGTGTTTCATAATCTAAGAGGGCCTTAGTGAATAGCCCAACTACACAAGCTATGAGTACAATGCTATTGAATACATGAAGAAAACTAAAGCCATTGTTTCCATTTATGACATTTGTACCTTAAAAACCCAAAGAAGTAACTCATCCAACTTATTTAATCAAGGGACTCCATTTTTCAAATAGAATGGAACTTGTCTTCGTGCATTGGAGAAAAAATTATTGCATTGGTAATCGTGAAAAGTTGAGATATGGAAATTGTCTTAAGTGGAAATTAACCTATATGCTATACATGTCTCTAAGCCACTAAGGCATATTATTTGGAAAAGAAAGTATTACTACTATTAAAAGTTAAATCTACATCCATTAGGGCTGCAAAACACTCATCCATTAGGGCTGATGTAACAAATTTTTTTCTACATCCATAAGGCTGAAAATAAATCTTTGCAATACTTGTCTATAACATCCTTACATTGATGCTAAATTATATGCTTTATTACTTGACTTGTACTTGTGTTCACTAGCTCATCTATTTCATCATTTGTTATACTTTAAGTATCTTGTTTAGCAGATCTAATAGTCATTTATTCGCTAATATATATATATATTTTGACTACTGCAAATAGGTAAAACAAGCTTAACTTGATTTTCCACTTAACATATAGCTTGTATACTTGGTGTTTCTTGTGTCAAGGGTAGGTATCATCATTTTTAGGTACTTAAACTTCTTGAAAACTATTAACCATTACTGAGACTCATTTACAATATACTTTTCATATAGAAACTTGACCTATAGTGAATCCACTAATAAGTATCACTTTACATTTCATTTCTCCCTAGGGTCACCTAGGATTCCCACCTTGAGGTGATCACTTCACCTCTAAAGTGACAGGAGTACCTACTTGAGGTGACAGTGGGTAGGTATTCTCCTAGTTGTTGTTGTCTTGTGGTTTGGGTTGGGATTTTCACAACCTACATTTTGTGCGATAATATTTTGTCGTCATTGCTAAGGGGATCAATTTTTTTCCCAACCTACATTTTGTGCGATAACATCAGGAATAAGACAGTCTAAAGTCCCAAGAGAAGGGATCAAAAGAAAAGACAAGGGGGAGGGTCCAACCGAAAATCCATGCAAAAATATCAAAGCGCAGAAGGTACCCCTTTTCTATATTTTGATAGATGGTGACATGGACATAATCAACTACCAAGTATGGGATGCCTCAGAAGAGGAAATTGAGGAAGAAACAAAGAAACAAGTAGAATTACATCATCAAGTGCAGGCACAATTAACACAATTGCAATAGCTCTTGGAAGGATCCAGAATAACACCAAAGTGCAAATCAGAGGAAGGGCCATCAAGAAGTTAAGGGACTCACAAAATATCCTTCAATAACGATTAGGACCATTGTAATATGAAACACTAAGGGTGATAAGAGAGTTGGAAACTGTGTAGGGAAAGGTGAAGCAAGTAGCGCATGACACAAAAGAGAATCTCACGACCCTAACTGTGTAGGGTGTAGACAAAATTTTGGGAACATGGGAATAAATAAAAAAGGATGTTACGAAAACAAAGGACGCCTCCCAAAATTTCATAGAGGCATGGAGGAGCGTGCAAAAGGCCTAAGTGGCTCTTGATGAGCCATAGGTGAGTGTTGGGGGTCTGTTGGATAGGCATTTTAGATAAGAGTGTTCATGAAAATCCTAATTATGGAGGATATGAAAAACAAAAGAAGAAATAAGACAAGGTAGGAGCGGAGTGCACAACAGAGTGTTGTTGGCCCTTGACCAAGTTTGAATAACCTTGGTCATGTTTGACCATTTTTGGGACTTCGACAGGATGGTCGAAGGTGGAGTGCAAGTCGAAGCAGAGATCGTAGGATCTTTCCCCCTCTTCAGGGATTTTTGGGTTTCGGGTTTATGTAACGAGTATGGGATGTTGGCCCATGGGTTTACCCATGTTTAGGCCCATTTTGTAATTTATAAATAGATATCTATGCGATGTAGGTGGGAGGCTATGTCATAATGTGCTAAGTTATTTGTAAACTAAGTGTTGTGGTGAGCTAAGTGTGAATAGTTGTGGATGCTTCATGCATACTGTGTGTTGAGAACTTGTAGAGCTTAGTGCAAGTGATTGTAAGAAGGACTAGACCTAGTAGAATCAACTTAGTGCGGATCTAGAAGATTTGTGCATACTGTGTGTTGAGACTTGTAAAACAAAGTGCAAGTGATTGTAAGAAGATTGTGTGTAGACTGTGTAAGAAGGATTTGTGCTATGACCTAACTCGGGGGAGGATCTGGCAAGGTGTGCACAGATCTCCTATCCTATGCAAATTAGGGTTTGAGGCTCTGTGCATGTAAGAAGATTGATAGAAGACAATAAAGAATAAGAGGAGTTGGTGGATGTATCCCCACACTGGGGTGAACCACGTATATCCTATGTTGTGATTTCTTTCTGCCTTATGGTTGTTATGTGATTGTTGTGATTTATGTTTAGTGTTGTAATCTATTTTTTAGATGCATCAGATATAGTAGATTAGTGCTTAGTGATGTGAATGAATGCTAGATCTGATCTATTTCTATGTGCTAATTGCTTGGATGTGTTATATCTTTTTGAGTACCACGTTGTTTTGTAATTAGGGTTTCAACCTGTGATGTGAATAAGGGTTAAATGCTAATGAATGTTAACCACTAAGTGCTCGGTTAAGTACTGTGATCCCAGATATGTGTCCCAGCTAGGTTGTAGACACTTGAGTCCTGCAACCACCCCTACCTCTACCTCGGGTGAGACTTCACCTTCTTTGCAAGTGTTGTCGAAAGGGCTGGTAGTTAGGGTTTTTTTGGTGCATTGTTGAAGCGTTGAACCCCGGGTCTGCCCCTGTGCCAACAAATGGTTCCATTGCAAGGACCTAAAACTGTGATTGTTGGGAAATGAAGAAAATAAGAAATATTTGTGCATAGATCTACTGCTGTAGTGCACAATATTCTACTGACTATGAAGCTTTGTGCTAAGAAAAGAAGCCTGATTTGAGGAAAAGAGGTAAGATATTAAATCTCTCTGCTAAGAAAGGAATCAGATCTGAAGAAAAGAGGTAATATTTTAACGCTTTGTGCTCTGATAAAGGTAAGATAAGTGAAAAATTTTGTTTCGAAAGAATGGATCTGGGAATGCTTGATAGATTTTGTCCTAGCCTAAAAACTAGGGCACAACTAGAAGAAAGAAGATTTGATATGAATAGATTTGATAGAAATAGTGAAAGATATGTCATTCCTGTGCATAGAAAGAATGTTTGGACTAAGAAATGGATGCAGGATCTGAGAAAGAAATTTTTTCAGGTTCAGCACTGTGATCCCAGTGTGTAGTACAAGAAAGTTTGGGGATCATTTAAAAGAAAGAGAGGATTAACTCTTTGTTATAGTTTCAGAAAACCGGGACATATTGCTAAGGAATGCCCTGGTAGATGTCCTAGTTTTTTTTGTTGTAAAGCTATGGACCATGAAGTTTTCGATTTCCCTAGAATGATTGCTAAAGTTGAAAAGATGAATATGAGACAAGAAAACCATGAGAAAGGTCAAGAGACTAAGAATATGATAGAACCCCATAAATAGTCAGAGACTATATTATTACAGATGAAATAAAACCTGAATGATCACATAGACATCAACTTATCAGAGATCTTAAAAGAGAAGGAGTGCATAGAAACAATAATAGGAGACTTCAACATAGACTGTGTTATGGATGAGGAAACACAGGTGAATATCATGATAGAAAGAACTTGGGAAATTTTAGGGAAGCCTGATATGGTTCCTGCATTGGGAAGAATAGGATTGTTTAAAGGAAAGTTGATAACCCTATGTGGAAGACTTACCCAAATATCTATGAGTGCTCATGGAACTTCGACAGAGGAATAATTCGAGGTCATTAAGTTTGTTGAGAACAAAGCCCTATTTGCTATTTTTCTAGGAAAAACCTGGATTGAGAAAGATCAGGTCCAGAGGAAAGAAGAAGAGGAAGATTTGGAACAAAAAAATAAAGAACTAAGGGATTTCATGGCTAGAAGAATAGTGCACTTAATGGAATAACAAGAGGACAAGTTGAAGTTACTAACGACCAGATATCTGGTTGTTGAAGTTGAAAGAACACATGAATAATTGAAACACTTGTCCATACAAGAGAGTAGAGAACCTACTCCAGAAAGAAAAAAAGTGTTACTCTTGAACTCTATGAAAGATCCTTAGCATTGTGAAGTTACCATGCCAAGAGGAGATAAGAATCAAAATGGAAAAATGAACCCAGTGACTCAAATCGCAGGAAAGAAAGCTAGAAATGTCAGCAAAAAGAAAGCAAAGTTAGACAAATTGCAGGAAGTCCCAGAGAAGACTTCGTAGAAGGAAGGTTTGCAAAACTTGAAATTCACCAGAATAACAGAGTAGCGTAGATTGGCACTTCTCAATGGCGAAGCAATATGATTGTTGGAGGCATCTTGACCATTAGAATGACACTCCAGAACGGCTAGAAACACAGTTATGGCAGGAAAGATCTCCATTGGACCGTTGGGACTGCGCCATAACTGATGGAATCACATCGATTGAGGCCTTTTGACCCGTTGAAGGAATTCATTACAACATTGTCTATTTATCCTGTCGAATGTTGCACTGAGAAAACTTTTGCGAATTGAAAGTATTCGAGCCCATAGAGAATTAATTGTTATCATGTAGTTCTTATTGAGACTTCGCCACCCATTCTATTACTATGAGTATTTGTCCACCTACCTGAGATATCTTATCTTGAGCATGCATGTCGAGTGAATGCAACGCAGTAGAAAAGTTCTTAGAGGAAATTATGATAGATTTAATGGCTAAGAAGGTCATATCTGAAGGAGCACATGCTTCATCAATGAGAGTATTACAAGCCTCTCCATCGACTACATGTCGATATGCACCCTCTAGAATTGTGACAGAGAAGTGGAGCAAGCATCGTGATGACTTGGCGAACATGAAGCTCATTCCATCTATCCTTCCTGACTACATCCCACCTTTGGCTCGCATGGTTATTCGTGGCAGTGTCCCGAGGTACTTTGACTACACTTTGATCACTGTGTACCTCCCGAAGGGGATACGCGCAATTGGACCACAACTAGGACAAATTATGACATTGAAGACCAATGAATTCAACTTGGGAGATCGCAAGAACCATGGAATGCTCACACCACATAAGTATTTGACCAAAATAACAGCGAAGAAGCCAAATATAATCCCCCATCCATGGACCATGGACATCACGAGGTCCACCATCCTGAATGTAATGAAAATACCACATTTTGGAAGGAATCAGGAGGTTAACACGTGCGTTAAGATCCTGTTGTTGTGCTTCCATGGCGGTTATCTATGGTTGGCCAAACGCATCATCGTTGATCTGGCATTGATCATTAGATCACCGAGTTGAGTATGAAAGGACTAGACCCACAAGATGTTTATCAAAGGAAGGCTACAAATCTCACTCTAGCATAGAGAATCAAAGATACCTATGGCGATGTGGAGAAGGGGAAGCGAGGCTACAAGGTAGCCTCCATCTAGAATGGCGTAGTGTGCCTAGCCTACCAGTTGATCGCTGGTAAGCTAGTAAGGAAGAACCGACCCACATAGGTCACTAGTTTTGTTGTCGACCTCGTGGGAAAATGCATTGAAGGGATACAAATGAATTGGGTGAGCTATATCATCAACCAGTTAGAACAAGACTTCCACGAAGCTCAGGATTAGGGCTACGAGTTCCATTTAAGTTGTTGTTGATCCTCATCGCCTTCATTTATTGGGATATGATGGAAAGTTCAACCTTCCCTGACATTGAGTCGTCTGAACCACTAGCTATGAAGTTCATTACGCTTTCGTATTCGAACGACATGACAAAGAAATGGCAGTAGAACGCGGTTTTCCACACCTATTACCTGCAGTTGAAGAGGGATATTGAATCTTTCCCTCGCATGATGATGAACACCCCGTGTTATCACTCCAAGAAACTCCTTAGGGTTGTAGGCTAAGGATGCTTGGTAACTTAGAAATAATGGTTTTTATGTGTTTGGGACAATGGGGTTTTTAATTATCAATGAAATAAACAACTCATCACACATCTAAAGAAACAGTGCTTTCAAGAAACAATAATCAGATCAAGTAATTGAAAGGGGGGATGAAGAACACTATTCTTGATTGCCAAATACAGCTGAATGTAGGGATTAATGCAAGATAGAGAGGAATCCTTTAATTTCAAGTCTATGAGCTCAATAAAGAGATAACAGTCTTCATGAACTAAAATAAACTAAAACAAATTACAGAAAAGGAAAGATGGAAAACT